>OZ026614.1:112136004-112187244 GCA_964020975.1 Hermodice carunculata | reverse complement strand
GGTCTGGCGAGTTTTCCATTTTCCGTGAACATTCTGTTCTGCAATACTTTTTTTTTCTACCTTTATATCTATATATACAGAAACAATGTCATACACCACAAATGGCAAAGCACACAAACCTTTGTATTCAATTCTGACCGCTAAGGTTGAATAAAGAAATCACTTCTAGTAAATTCATCAATGTATAGTCACAGCAACCTACATGCACCGGGCCGTAAGATAAAGCCCACCAATGGATTTTCAGCAAACATATGTCTCATATCTACAGACATCAGACAAAAAATGTAAAATACAAAGTAACAGACGGCAAGCAAATTTTGCAGTTAAGCGTGATTTATGACAAGGGTACATTTTTCTTCATGTTTAACATTTTGTTACATAAGCGGCATATGTTTCTATTGCTAGAATTGCAATATGGGCAACCATTGGAGATGCAGTATCACTTACCTCATCATTGTCAGTCCAGGTTAGGTTCTACAATGTTATTTATTGCGGAGAAACACACATGTGGAGATACAGACATGCATTATGCATGCCATTTTATGTCATAAGAGCTCTTTTTTTTTTTTTTTTTACAGCTGAATTCCTGAAACATAGAAAGTTTGGTGTGTCTGCTATTTATACCACAATTTCATTTTTATCTACACCAAGTTACGCCTGCTCGGAAATGGGCGGTGTCAAATTTCAAAATTAACTAGATACAACATTCCAAAAAACATTTAATTCCGTTGTCGTCTACGAATTTATCAAAAGACCCCAACACATTTCTATGACCAATGTTAAGCTATATTTTTAGCTGCTACAACTCTAAAAGATGCTAAGTGCTATGTAACATTATTTACTTTTCAAAGAAACTACATGAGCATCACAAGTTTGGGATAATTTAAGGTTTCGAATTTGTAATTATATATATATATATATATATATATATATATATATATATATATATATATATATATATATATATATATATATATATATATATATATATTAAAATGATGTGTTAAACAGGCATCATCGATCTGTAGGAAAATATAGATTTAAATTCTGGATTCATCACTGTAACGTTGCGATTGCAACATCCTTGTTTTAAGATATGACTTTTGCCATATATTTTCCTTTGTCCAGTTGTACTTTTACTGAAATAAACTAACATCAATTAGCTGCAAAAGAGTCTGACCACAGTATGCGCTGAAGGTTATTCAGCGGATGGTCCACGTTGGTAACTTGGCCTGCATAGTGCAGTTACTTGTGCAAGCCGGCCGAATAGACTTCCAGGAGTGAGCGATTCATGTACTGTTTTCTGAATACCTCACATGTAGACACATCAATCCATGATGAACAAGCATCAATTCTTTTATCTGCATGTACGTCACTATTAAACCGAGTTTTTCTTCATGCCCGAATCTGTCAGTAAAAGTGAGTCCACAATTATGGAATATCATCATCGTGAAATACTTCTGTTTTCCACGCTGCATTCCTGGCCAGGAAGGAGCACCATTTGTCGTCAGAAAACATCGTTTATATCTTTGTTATTTTGCTTAAAATACAAAAATGCTAATGTGTTTTCAAAGCTACAGTGGGTATTACCAGGGCAGATGGATGGAAGGGCAGATAGATGAATGGATGAGTGGATGGACACACAGACAGACGGACGAACGGACGGACCGACAGACAGACAGACAGACAGACAGACGGATAGATAGATAGATAGATAGATAGATAGATAGATAGATAGATAGATAGATAGATAGATAGATAGATAGATAGATAGATAGATAGATAGATCGATAGAGAATAATCTACGTCGGTTTACAAACTGAGTAACACAAGTTCTCAAGTGGTCCTGTCACCAAGAATAAGTACGTCGAGATGCGCTGTAATTTACAACAAAAAAATGCAGATTCGCAAAGGAAGTGTTATAGTGCATTGTATTTTACACCATCTATTTAATTGATAGACGTATATTGTTGTAACAAAGTATTACGATTCACATACAATACAATCAGCACTTTTACATAATTATACTCTGTTAGTTAGATGAGGAAAATGCTATTTCAAGATCGACAATAAGACATTCAATAATTAGGTCTTTTAGCAAAAGATGAACATTAGATAGTGGTTTTGCCCATCCTCTATTTTTTTTTTCTGAATCCATGATGTACAAGCACCAATTCTTTTATATGCCCATGTACGTCACTGGTCGACACAGTTTCCTTTCAAACCACAATCTGTCAGAAAACGTGACTCTACAATTATTGAATATCGTCATCTTGACATGGTTCTGTATTCCACGATGTATTTTTGGCCTGGTAGGAATACACTTTGTCGTCAGAGAGAAATCGTTAACTATCTTTGTTGTTTACCTTAAGAGACAGAAATGTTAATGTTGTGTCAAAGTGACAGTGGCTATTACCAGGACAGATGGGTGGATGAATGGACGCATGAGCGGATAGACACACAGACAGTGAGATAGATAAACAGACAGACAGGTAGATAATAGATAGATAGATAGATAGATAGATAGATAGATAGATAGATAGATAGATAGATAGATAGATAGATAGATAGATAGATAGATAGATAGATAGATAGAATGGAAGGTAGATGGATGAGTGGATAAACAGACATTTAGACAGACAGAGAGCCAGGCAAACCTGATGGCAGACGGACAGACAGCCAGTCGTCTTGTCCATTTTTTCATCGTAGCAATAATTAGACCTCACAGGATTGATACAGTTAGCTTCGTATGCATTACTGGTATAACTGATAAATCTTTTATTTTTATCCCCACAAGGCATGCCTTTATGCACAAGGCCAATAAGACCCCCCAAACCCATGTTCAGTTAGCAGGGAGGGTTGATTCATACATTTGCCTTATGGTGGCATAGTATGAATCCAAACTTACTAGGATAGAAAAGACGGAAATTGGAAAGCAAAAGGATGCCTCTTTTCACGCAAGTTAATACATAATTTTGTGCATCTAGATGTAGTGTATTTGAAAATGCCAATATACCAGTTGAATGCCGTGACTAAATGGTTATAAAATGGGTACGTAGTGATTGTCTCAGTGAGGCCTCTTTTATTCCATCACCCACTTCAATATGGATCCAACTGAACTCCAACGTCTGTGGTCTGTTATTGCGTATAGTTTCTTAATTTTTCTAGCAGGTTAAGAATCATCACTGCAGAGTGTTCAACACTTCCGTGCCCTTCCCAGCCTACCAAATGTGAGGTAGTATGAACTCTTGAAATCTAGTGTACCTTTTCTAAGGAACTCGTTTTGCGTACCAAATAATTATTGGTCAGTGTATTGATATTTAATATAAATGATGCAGTGGTGAGATAATCAATTTAATCAAAATCCATTCTTCGCATCCTTAGATTGTAGTACTAAAAATCAAATCAAATTTGAGACATTTTATTTTTGACAAAGTATAATACTGCTTGCTGAACCGCATCATTCATGGATTTATAATAGTGATGAGCTGTAACGATGCAACCATATATGCATAATTGATTCTACTTTGCCGTAAAAATAATATCAGAAGCAAAGGCATGGCACTTTCTACAGAGCTCGAGTAAAAGCTTTAAACGGAATTTTGAAGTAAACAGCATTTGGCAAAAAGTGTGCAAACAAGTTCAATTATTGATACTTTCTCATCATGCACATGCACACCAAAAAAAAAACAAAAACAAAAAAAAACAAAAAAACAAAACAAAAAAAAAAAAAAAAGAAAAAAAACACAGATGTCAATACAAAACGTATGTATAGTCTTCTTGTTTGCATGTTGAGGACTATTTTGTGCCACGTATTAGCTACATCACTGTATACCATGCTGGTAGTGTAATAATACCTACCTAAAACCTGACACAAATCAGTTTTGCTCGCTTTCTTTTTCTTGCTGAATAATTAGATATTTTCTCTCTCTTTCTTTCTTTCTCTCTTTCTCTCTCTCTCCCTTTCTCTCTCTCTCTCTCACTTACTCTCCAATGTGGATGTCAACCGTTTTTTTTATTTGCGTGGATATTGTACTTTGGTACAAATACAGATATATATACATATATATGCATTTTTACAAACCATTGTCCTTTAATTATCAATGCAAAACTGCAAACTCATTTTACATGTAGCAGGTAGATTTAAGATGTTATGTAAATGATGTAGTAAATATGTAAATAAATATAATTTATACACTGCGTGCATGAGCCAATTTATTTCATCAAGTGGAGAGTTGTGCCAATCGATTTAAACTTACGTTTTTCGATATCTGTCTCAAGTCAGGCGACAGATGTTTTCCTTCATAATGCATTTCATATTCGACCACTAAAATGCCATATGTTGTTGGCATGTTTACCTTAACCTTCTGGACTTTGACATTGCTTGTTTCATGACTGAAGGGGCTTTGATTGTGGATATTTTTTGTTTGCTAGGATTTCCGGTACAATTTCTCTATCTTCGTTGAAATCTGTTGTTTGATTTTAATGTCGACAACATGGCATTATATTTTCTTTAGATAGTAAACAAATAATGTATTACTCGGTGAATATTCAATTCCTGCTGTTATATTTGGTGATGACCATTTGGATGGACGGTTTCCGACTTAGACTGATTTACGAAAATGCTATTGACAGGTAACGATCTCTAACTACTATTGCTGTTCCTTTTTTGAGATTCCCATTTTCTCTTATTTATCCTGGATTGCAAAGACTTTTAATGAAAAAGAAATGTGAATTACACCCACCATGCTCCCGTGTTTTCTACTCCAAACAAGTTACACATGTATTGAAGTGGCAGGGGGCTATTGTTCTTTTTTTCAATACATACTTTGCGCCAGGATCTAACACATGTATGCGTACCTACATGGAAAAAATAAACAAGCCAAGGAACAGGTGCAAAAAAACATAGTTATGTAGTTTGCAACAGGGTGAATGAATGGTTTTGGGGTTGATGTTGTAGCTACTTTATAAACCCATCTACTTTCAGTATAAAAAATAAACAGCTTATGCCGGTTCTGTTGAAAAAAAAACTTAAATATTTATGAATATTTTTTACCTAAAAAACAACGGCGGGGCCATCCTTCATAAGAAAATGAACAAAAAGAATCTTACACAGGCAAGACAAAAAAGTCAATAAAACATCCTTTTGTGAATTTGCAGTTACGTTCCATAATTCAGCACTATACAGGACATTATTCTCACACAAAAGAAAACAATCGGATGTCGTTAATGGGCTTTGAATAAATTTTCAACATGATACTAGGTGATACAACGGAAATATTATCTCAACTTCCTGTAGTAATTTCATTATCGCAACAAACTCAAGGATCAAGACTCATTTATCTGACCACAAAATACAATAAAGACTTGGTACACAGATGTATTGGTCGTTGGAGACTTCCATAAAGTTTGTCGCTATCATCGTAGTCACCCCAAAGTTACGATTGGCAGTGATGACACATAAATTTACAGCGGTCAAAATACACCAAAGTAATGATTTAAAATATAAGTTAAGTCATATCTAGTAGTGAAATCATTATATTCAAAACTGGTAGAGTTAAACAAATTAACGGAGTTGAACATACATAACAATTAGGTATCATACCAGTGTCTTGACACCTAATGGTTGTTGACATATTTTGTTTGACCTTGGAGGCTGTGTGTAAGAACTTTTTCACGAATGTTTTCAGGAATTTTATTTATGGTGTCGGGCAAATCGTACCGTAAGCAATTGTTTTAGTAGCACTATGATTATACATGTATCTTGGTACATATATGTTTCTTTGCTGCCAGGTATTGTAAGCATGTATATCTTGATTCATGTCAAATTGAATATTTTGCCAAAATTCCATTTTGGAGTTTATTGTTGTTATATTTATAATAGGATTTCAATGAAGTAATCGTAAATAAATCATCAACCTTTGTACCTCTAGGATTTTAAATAAATAATCTGTTATGGCATTATACTTTTACATGAAATAACTCGAACAATTTTTTTTGAATATTTTTTATTGTTGCACGTTTTTATCCACACACTAGGGTGCCGTAATTGATATGTGATAATACCAAGGAACTATACATCTTTAATTTGGCATTGAGTGGCAGCATTTAATTAAGTTTTTTTGTAAGATTCTCAGAGATATTTATCGACCTGATGATTGCAGTTGAGATGTTTGTCAATACTAATACCAAGACAATTAAAGGTGTCGCCATGTTGAAATGAAACTGCATTCAATATTATTTCTGGCATGTGGAACTTTTTGTTCTGTTGACGGAATGCCATAAATCTGGCTTTGTTTACCATTTAGTATTTCTGTTTGTAAATTGGCATTTACATTAGCATTTATGCTACAATTGATGCTCACATTAAAAGCGTTTAGTGTGGTTGAAAGTGTCGAGTCGCAGGTATATACTACAATTTTGAATATATTAATTGCTATGATGATATTGTCAATGTATATAATAAAAGCTAGGGCCCTAATATGGACCCTAGTCGTTGTATGGACAGTTAGTCAGATTTTCTCCATTAAATTCAACATACGCTTTTTTTTAATTTTTCAAATAACTTTCAAAAGTTTTACAGATTTGTCTCTTATGTTAGTTTGTATTTGTGCAAAAATGGTCTAAAGTATCAAATGCTTTTGATAAATCTATGAATAGGTAAATGGGAAGCTTACCTTCATCCATTTCTGTCACCATTTTGTCAATAATTTCGATGGCTGCAAGTTCTGTCAAATGATCTTTTCGGAAGCCGTGCTGGCTACCATAAAAAGGTTTATGCCTTAAAAATACTCATCTAATTGATATTTTTTTTCCAATCACCTTGGAGAAGGCAGGTAAGATGGATATTGGATGATAGTTGAATTTGGATTCATTGTCGTTTTATTAATTGGGATAACTTTCGCTATTTTAAGTTTGTCAGGAAATATACCTCTGTTGATTGTTTGGTGAATAGTAATTAAGGGAGGCTTGACAATTGCATTCTTAATGAAGTTTAACAATTTGGTACTAATACCATCAATGCCACAGCTAGGTTTCGATCGCAATTTATCGATAACTTTGTCTGCAGTATCCATATCAACTTGATGATCTCCACCAGCATTAAAAAGTATGTCATCGGCAGCTATCACATAATATTAGGCTTAGGTTGTGTATGTCAGATTTGAGGGCAGTGACTAACATTTCAGAATTGTAGAAACCTGAAAGACATTGATCGGCAATATATGTGGGTCTGAATGTACACAAAATAGTAAAGCCCTTTGCATGAAATGAATTGTTATTACTGGAATACCGGGTGATTGGATCAATGCAACAATCATTGTCAATATGATGATCAGATTAATTCTCATTTGCATCATATAATGCATACCAAAGACAAGTTGTAAGGAGGCCACTGGAGACTATAGAAACTTGACCAAATAGTCATATTGGTCCATCATTATGTCAATAGAGTTACACATTAGTTTGCCAAGATACGTTAGATCTAAAAAATTGGTACCAGATATATATATATATATATATATATATATATATATATATATATATATATATATATATATATATATATATATATATATATATATATATATATATATATATATGTGTGTGTGTGTGTGTATATACATAATACAAGATTATATGCAGTTTCATTATTGTTACACTTATTACAAACTATTGTCAGTATAATGGAACAATTCTGATAACCAATGTTTTTTTACGACACTCCAAAGCATTAAATTCCAAGGATGACACGGGTTCAACTCTTATACAGCCCTTTGGGACGTTACAGTTAAGTTAATGGCTATCATTATTCTATAGATAATGTAACCATACAAAAATAACAATATTGGCCTTATAAGTATATATATTTCCCTTGTATGATTAAAACAAAGTGTGCAAATTAGCTATAGACGTTACCATCGCAAGCATTCTATGACCCTATACGAGGCGTTACCCTCAGGCATGGTTACTACTTATTTCTTAACTAAATATAATATGGCAATACCTTAAAATAAGTAGAATATCAGCATTTGAAACACGTACAATATATATATACAGTCAGGCCGCCTTTAACCGTCACTTGATAATTCGGCACCCTTGAAATTCGGCAGCAGTAAGCTGTGAACGGATTTCTCCCATTGATTTACTACATGATAATCCGGCACCCTTGAATTTCGTCACCGGCATGTTAATTGCAGAACAAAAGGGCTTTTTTGAATGTTATTTGCCTCTTTAATCCGTCACTTGATATTCAATGGAGGATATACCTTGCAATAACATACCTGATTGCGCTGTACCGCAAAATCAATAATCACCTGACGTGTTCGAAACAAGTTCTGAGTTGATTACACGTTTAATTGTTCCCGCCTTAAATGATTAAATTTCATTGCAATGGCGAGCCCAAGAATGATGGCTTTTTTCTATAATTTGCACGTTTTGTTATTAAAATTTCATGATTGGTAATACGTGTATGTTATTATGTTTTTATTTACTCATTGATAGGTGCAAATTCGGTCTCTTCTTCTCTATATATCCTGGTGAATTATACTGTGATTTGTTAATCTGGCAGCTTTGTTAATCAGGCAAAATGACCAAAAACAGATGGTGCCAGATAAACGCGGCCTGACTGTATATATAAAAAATTAAACATGTTGCCGAAATCAGATGTAGCCACTACAACTGCAACCCATTAGACAGCCCTAGGTTTGGTTACTTAGTTAGGTCGAAAAGCTTTTCTGTATCGAGTTCTGTACACTTCAATAACTCATTGGTAGCGACGTCTGCCATCTTTGTGAACCAGATATCTTTTAGTTTATCATCGGGATGTACACCATTCACCGAGTTCTTGGCACAAAATTCACAATTTGTCTCCTTTTTGGGGCATCAGTGGTCGTTTTGTCATTTTGGATTGATACAGCTGGAGTATACTTTTCTACTCCAGTCAATAGTTTCAATTCCGAGGTTAATTTTGATTTGAATAATTTTACCATTTCTTTGCTCAAATTCATGGAAGAGACATGCTTGCTGGTCAATGAGTCATTCTTTCCAGCCTGAGAGCATGTTTCCTTGTTCCTATATGTGAAGTACTTGATCATGTCGGACTGTGGGATTGCGACAATGTTAATATGATTTTCACGTGTCTTCCTTAATTGAATCAGCTGTTTTATGTTTTTTTCAATTGTTTGTGGATTACGAATATGTTCGATGCGTCAAGGAAATGTATCTATTTTTTTTGCATGAGATTGCATATTTCCAGCGGGCCACAGCAATGTGTATCAATTTACCTAGTTTACTGCCCAGTAAGGCTTGACTGAGCCTCATTATCAAATTGTTGATCTTCTCACCTGGGAGATATGTATATACATAAATTCGGTAGGCCTGTACCTTTTACGCTAGAGCTTAGGCTGTTTTTTGTTTCATTCTTTCAGACTGCAGCCCACAGAGTCAGTAGCAATTGTCAAGCAAATCGCATATTTATTATGATTAGTAGCTATGGTTAGCTTTTGTCTGACAGGAGTTTTACTTTGTCCCTGACTTGTTCGTTTACTGCCCTTGATCCCCATAACCAGGCAATGTGTGACGTATGTAGGTACTGGTTACGAGTGTGCTTTTAGTTTTCCGTTGAGTAAGTCACACAAAGCTGATTTCTAGACACTTTCACAACAAAATTATAGAAATAATTACAGATGTGTTCAGGCAGTTTCAATCATTTTTCCATTCTCCATGAGAAGCAGTTTATTTGCAGTAATGACAGTAAAAATTAGAAAATGGGCAAGAGCGTTCTTAGTTCACCTCCACAGTTCGCCAGCAAAATCAGGTCAACCTTTCTTGTGAAGTTGTGTGACTGGGTGGTGTGAGGCCAAACCTTACATTTACCCGAGTGAAAGAATGTTCATAAGATGAAACGTCAAGTGCTGATTCCACCAAATCCTCCGAGAAAAAGGCCTGCAATAGTATAAGGTAATATTTCATGAGTCTGGCTAAAAAGCTAACACTTGGAGTAACTTTGCTCAGAACCTGGGGACTTCACTTAATACACAACTACTTCTCATCCTGATTTGAAAGAATGTATCAATCACGGATCTATGTAACATACAACAACAATAGCTCTCAAAATGATCATATACCATAATGGAGCCCATTTTAGTGATAGTTTGAGTGATGGCCAGCCTAGGCTTCTAATATGATTCCATTCTTGAGTTGATGAATTTTTTGATCGATAATAAAAATGTCAATTTTGGAGATTCGGACACTTGGTATTCAAATGGGATCTAATTGTGCACTTCTTTCAGCCGATTTATATTTAAAGTACTATTAGTGAAGATTCAAAAGAAATTTTATAACAGATGTGTAAAGTTGGCTTTAAGATATATTGATGATTTATTATTCATCAACAGTATTTTGTTGAGAGAGAGAGAGAGAGAGAGAGAGAGAGAGAGAGAGAGAGAGAGAGAGAGAGTGATTATTTCACAAATATGCCTGGATGATTTTGAATTAAATTGGATTACTGAGAATGACATAGGATGCTCATATCCAGATGCAATGATGTGTAATGATTCTAGTGAATTAAATTTCAAGTTATATGACCCACGTGATAATTTTGTTATTTACGTAGTAAATTACTCTCACATTGATACTGATGCTGTAGTTGGGCCAACTTATGTAGTTTATGTGTCGAAATTCAATTCCTTTGTTAGAATATGCACCAATGTTGACACCTTTCATTCCCGTTATTCACTTCTATTTTCAAAACTTGAAGCAGGATATTAAAAATGCAATTAAAGCAATTGTTTTAAACGTTTGTGGGCAAAATTAAAACTTATTATGTAGAACTTGAGGTGATATATGACTGATGTGGTAAATATGTAAACCTAACAGTTGTATTTTTCAAGCAATACCTGTGTGGCAAGATATTCGTTACTGTTGAGAGTTGCTAGTGTTAAATCGATTGAAACTACTGTCAATTTTAGTTTGTACCTCTCTCAGGTCAGAAGAGAGGACTGGTTCCTCTATAGTGCATTTCATATCCATTCACTGATATGAAAATGATTCTAAGTTGTTGATGACTCTGCCTTGGACTTCCCTCTACTTGCTTCTTCGTTGGTTGACGGGTTTTGATCATGGGTAGTTCTTGTATATCAGTGAATAAATATGAAATGCAGTAGCAGTGTCAACCGATTTAACGCTAGCAACTCCCTAAAATAGCACATAAATTCTCCAGAATAATAAGAATACTTAAACGAATACATAGCTTTATACCTGTCGAAGCATGTATGATTGCCTTTTCCTACCTCATCTAAATTATGCCATTCAAATATGGGGCTACTCATGCTGCCGGATTGCCAAACTACAAATGAAAGCAGTTCGTCTAATTTTTTTGTGCAAATTTCAATGCCCACCCCTAACCTCTTTTCAAGTGATTAACCATCGTTATGGTTAAAGATCTAATTTTTCAAACAATGCTCAACTACTGATTTCTTTATTGTAAAACGAACTTCCTGATTATTTCAAAAATATGTTTTCTGGCTGCCATTCCCGTCTTCCGCACATTACCCACCTGCTACTGTCTTGTGTAACGTTATACCATCCCTTCACACTCTTCAGTTCGAAATTGCATTCATTATTTCATACAAAAAATACGCAATATGACACCAAAAATATAATGTAAAAATCTATATACTGTGGTTTTCTGAAATATACCAACCTCTATTTCATCAGTAAATATTCTGAAATATGTATTGTTGCAGATTGTTATATATGCAATCATAGCCTAGTTAGTAAAAAAATTCCCCCATGTTGTTTTATTCTGAAAGTCGATATTGATACATACCGTATATTTACCATGTTCTCCAAATACTCGCTGCCTGTTGTCTGATGCAGGTGGACTGGTCGTGGGCTGGTGCTGGAGTGGTCAGCCTGTGTTGTGTGAGTGGCCTCGCCGTCCAGGCCATTCCTGCAGTGCATGGAGGTCGTTGTTGTGCTGGTGTGCCGTTAGTCTATTACCCGTTTGATAGCAGACATGGATACTCAGCTTATTACAAATAGCTAAGTCTATTATACGTAGCCCTAACGATAGCAGATTTTACATCCTTACTTGGGGTTTCCCTGACTTACAATTACATTCTGCTTTCACTTCTTTGCTTACTAAATATGTATGCAACTACTTCCGTACGACACATTTCTACAGTATTGTCATAAATTTATACATACACACACATACACACACACACACACACACACACACACACACACCCACACACAATTGTCAGAATATAAGTTTTGTTTGCGGAAATCTGAAGATAATACGATTCTGTAGATAGAATCGTGACGTTCCTCGATTTCGTTCACGAAATCGCAAAAACTACCTCAATTTTAATTTGTCTACAAAATTCTTATACACACGGAAATAAAAAACTTAATCGATTTTATCCACGAAATTGGTAAAATCTGACGTTTTGAATTCTATTGTGCCAAGTATAATAGCTTAGAATTTCGTGCCAACAGAGACCCATGACGTTGTTATCGGTAACTAACAAATCTTGCATATGCGTTTCACGTCTTGTACTTTATAATTTATAAACAGCCAGCAAAATTTCAGGCATTAAATTAGATCGAGTTAAAAAGCACATTGAATCTTTTCCCACAATAGAATCTCATTACTGTCGCAAAGATACCAGCAGATTTCTGGGGACCCATGTGAATGTGAGAAAAATGTACGATCTGTACCACGAAAAGTGCAAGGCTCCTCAAGTGAAATCTGTTATGCAGCCCATGTATACCAAGTATTCAACACATATAATTTAGCGTTTCATGGTCCCAAGAAGACCAGTGTCTGCTTTGTGACAGATATAAGAATGCAAAGAAGCGAAATCAAATTGACTTGGACCCGGCAAAACAATATGTGGATCATGAAAAACGCAAGGACATGGCACGAGATCAAAAAAGCAATGATAAAAAAAAAAAAAAAAAAAAAAATTGGTACAGGAAAATAAAAATGTCAATATAGCGACTTTGGACTTAGAAGCAGTGCTGTCAACACCGTGTAGCTTTGTAAGTCAGCTATACTACTCAAGAAAGTTATCAGTGTACAATTTAACAATTTATTCTTTGGTAGACAAGAAGGGCACATGCTACTTGTGGGATTAGACTGAAGGGCAGAGAGGATCCAATGAAGTTGCTACATGTCTGATTGCATATTGTCAATCCCTGCCAAAATCAGCTGATCGTGTGATTCTATATTCTGATATATGTAGTGATCAGAATCGAAATCAATATGTCGCCACAGCCATACTGTACATCCTGAAAATATGTCCTCATATTAAAAAGATTGACCACAAATTCTTGGAGAGTGAGCATACACAGATGGAATGTGACTGAATGCATGCAGCTATAGACCATGCAAAGAAACAAGTCCCAGTCTACAGTCTTGCACAGTGGAGCACAGTAATAAGCATGGCAAGTAGAAAAAAATCCATATTTAGTGATACCAATGCACCATGGAGACTTTCTGGATATGAAAGGTTTCACTGGCCAAGTTGTGAAAAACATTAAAGTTGACACTGCTGGCAACAGAGTCAACTGTCTGAAAGTGAAGTGGATCAGAGTAACAGAAGACAAGCCTACACCGATTCAGATTGGGTATGATGATGACCAGGATGACTTCAAGGAAATTGTCGTTGTAGGAAAAACAACTGGTCGCCGGTCTGCAAATATTCTGAAAACTGTAAATAAAACTGACCTTGTGTCACTGTACACTAACAAATTGCCAATAGATTCCAACAGAGTCTCCTGGATTCTATGAATCCATGCAATCATCTGCTGACACAGTGGACAGATTACCATAGCCAGACTTAAGTGAAATTGATCCTCGCTTGGAATTTGAAAAAATTTAGTTTGGAAGATACTCAGCTTTGTGGATGTAAACACTGTGCTAAATGTTTTATCGTACACAGAAATATATTGATATTTGTGTAAATTTCAGCCGAGTTCCCCCCCCCCCCCAATTTAAACTGGAACTCTATTTTTATGCCAATGACAGATCATTGTGCAAAATCCGAACGTCATGCGGCGATCATAGCTTGTGTATAAAACAATTATGTTTATATATGATTTACATTTGAACAGTGTCACCCATATTACTTTGGCATTTGTTTGTCATATTCATAAAAAATTGTGCTTCCTTGATAATTGCAACACATCTGTTCGCCTCTGCCGATTAAAAATAATGAAATAGCGACCTGTCTTTGATAAAGAGGCAATATCACAGAAGATGCTTTGCATAGATTAATACTGCATATTGTTAATGTAGATGTAATTTACCTAGATTCATATTTTCTTTTATGTGTCCTTTCATGAATTGAAATATCTAATTTCGTCCTTAATGCAGGTCTTGGCAAGTACTGTATAAAGGTACCTTTTTTTGCCGGTACTTGATATCATGTATATTTTTTTCTTTTCCTTTTTTTTTTTTTTTTTTGTGGCCATTTGATGTGAAGAAATTGCAATCATACATAGGCGTATTAGAAATTTAGAAGCTTTGAATATTATACTTTCCTTGCACGCAGAGGGGTGTAAAATGTGAAAATGATTGAGTTCACAGTAAATAGATTTTCATAGATGCAACACTTGTGCAAAAAATGAATATTAAAATTGATCTATTTTTTAGTCACAAGCTATCATTCTTAATTCAATCGTTTGCTTAAAAGCACAATGTTGTCCATTACCAAAGTATCTTATCCTAGACGCAAAGTCAGGGGACATATAAGTTGTTAACTTTCCCTTTTTGATAGTACAAATACTACTTTTTGCACCAAAGTCTTTTTTCTTATTTGGCTATAGCGAAGGCTACTATTGATATACGTTCATGTGAATCATTTGTGAATGCCGAACAGGACTAAAACATTTGCTGCCAAAATGCAGCATCTCTATTTCCACTGTTTTTGCACTAATTTTTTTACCCACTAGGCTTAACGCTACAGCTTGTAATTACACACATTAAGTTGACACATTGACTCAGGGTTGGCAGTTAAATAGAGCTTAATTGTATGAGGAGTAGGTGTGATCATGAAGTTTGTTTTACATCTCTGGTGCAGGATGTACATTGTTGCAGTCCTTGTTAGGATTTCCCTTGGTTTATACAGGTGGTCTAGCTGCAACAGTTTATTTTACAATCACTGGGACTGAATATAATACCCCAGCTTGTTTCCACTTCAGTTAAACATTGGCGGATGGTATTCTTCTTTAAAATGAAGCTCTGTATTTATAAGCAAAACTTCACGTATTTAGCTAATTCATCAATTGCCACGTTCATATTTATTCATTATTATGTGGATTGTCTTTGCTGAATGTTTAGCTTAGACAAAGAGCCGATACTCAGAGAGACACGTACGGGTAAAAGGCTATGAAAGATGTTGAGTAGTCACCCGCTGAAGACCCTTTAATTTATTTGGGCTAATACAGCCTATGTCAAAATTTTACGGAGGAACGTGTGCAATATGGTCAATAGCACTTCTATGTATATCAGTTAGACAGGGACGGGTTAGCTTATGGAGAGTAAAGAGTTCGGAGTGCGGAATAGGGTAATGACTACTAGGAAGTGGTTTTGGACAAAAAGACACAAATACAAATACTCTCATTTGGCTTGATATTTGTGCACTCACCCATTGGCAAAAATTTACTGCCAAAATGCAGGATCTATAGTACCGGTGTTTTTGCACTCATTTTGGTGTCCCTGCAGACCATTGTGCCGACAGCCCAAGGCAGTGATTCATATGATAACAGTTCGGCTCTCATATTCACAGCTTGCAGGCGCTCACTGCCTGTGGCCAAACAGCAGTATGTTGAGGTACTGCGTTTTTGCATACAAAAACTATTGACTGGTCTCGCATAACTCTTGAATGCCACAACGCAGTATAAATTATAACTTAAGTTTAATTAAATTTCACTGTGAATATAAAGCTGGAAAGGTACAAGGATATTACTCTGCTTCTGAGATTTATTCCGTTGCTGTGTATTGGTCATGAAAAGGTTGTCAAAAAGATGAACCTGGGATATCTCAGAACTACGTCTGAGCCAGATACTGCATTTTGGCATTAACCCCTCGAAGTACTTCTTCCGTTTTCACAAGTGATATATCTATGTTCCAGTCGTATTATTAAGAAAAGAGGATATTAAAATAATTTTAGCCTAGCTGACTTGCCATTCATAGTGAGCTTTTAGGAGGCTCAGTCATCCGTCGTCAATTCATCCATCGATAATTCGCGCTTTCGATTTCCTCTACAAAACTGGCAGCCATTTTCACTTCAACCTTGGTGAGAATGTACCTTGGGAGGGTCTTTACCAGGTTTGTTGAAGTGGTCACCCTCCAGTGATGTTTGGATTTTTAGGGTTTTTTCGTCTTAGAGGACAAATCTGATAAAAAAAAAATCTTCTCCAAAAAAACCGCTCATCCTATTGCTTTGATATCACACAAGAACACTCCCAGGGACTCCCAGTTATGAATTATTTCACCAACTGACGTGGCATAGATGTACTTTTTTCATTATCCATATATATATATATATATATATATATATATATATATATATATATATATATATATATATATATATATATATATATGTATATAAATATATTTATGAGTTTACGGTGGATTCGTGACAACAGGCAGAGTCATGTTGGTAAATGTCGGGCACCTAGATATATCCGTGGGAAGAGTGACATGGTACGGTTTTGTAACGTATGCTCCCACAGCCATCCAACCTGCTACACCCAATCCTGCTATGTTTCCTATAGAGGCACCCTATGGGATAGAGGCAATTTCAGGTACGTTATACAGCACACCGGGTCATTAGATTACACAAATTTGGAACGCAAAAGATTAAAGAACCGAAAATGTTTATACCGTGTTCGTTTATATAAAAGGAGCAATGTCCTGCTTGGGAATCCAGTAAAAGAAATATATGTGAGTTCTATAACATAGGAAAATAACATCCAGAGGTCACATCAGGTAAACAATTTTTCCTTGGAATTCAGAAAAACACACACTTACAAAACATGCAAAATATACCTATGGAGATTAAAAAGAACGAGATACTTTGGCCACTTTTCTAGGTTGGCAACAACCTGTAGCCCTTTGGTTTTAAATTTATAAAAAATGAAACGCCGGTTTTGTTCAAAATGCTCAAAATACTATTGATCAGATATACGGAAAAACCGACTTTTTTCCTTTTTCTCATGGTAAGGGCCTAACAAATACAGTGTTATTGCCTTTGATAGTTGTTTTGTTGTACATTTTTGAAGCACCAGATATGAATCTAGATTTAAAGACGAAAATGTCGATGCGCAAAATGTCTCTTTAGAATCTTGAACAACATATTGCCAAGGTGGCTTCTGGATTTATCTAATCAGCAAAGTATTAAATCCCATTAACTTTTGACCTTCTAAGTTCGACACTTATTAGTCAGATGTGTGGTTGGCACCAAATACAACAAATGCGCACTTTGAACATATGTACTCAAATGAAGTTGGTTTATCTTTGCACCTTATTGGGACTATAAAATGAAGCATTTGTTATTTGAATATTTTGCTACTTCGTTTTTTTTTCTTCCACGGGACTATGGGGTCAGGTAGACTGCAGGTAAAGTTCCATATACCACTTCAAAATTCAAGGCTGCATTGGCTGTTTTTTTGACAGTGTTGTTATATACAATTGACAAACGGAGTCTGGAGCTACGTTTCAAATGCACAATAACATTATATTTGCTTTGCTTTATTTATTTATTTATTTATTTATTTATCTATTTATTTATTTATTCATTCATTCACTCATTCATTCATTCATTCATTTATTTATTTATTTCTTCACTCATTTATTTATTAATTTATTTATTTATTTATTTATTTATTTATTTTTACATTCTTTCATTTAGTTTTTTTTTCACGTGAAAAGCTCTGTTCTCAGAGTTTTCCGTATTTTGATGGAACATGATATTCTAAACAATTTTGAAGCATTACCCTTGGCTAGATTTACAATTAATTCTGCAATGAAAAAAGTGTAAATGGAGTTAAATTGAAGAACATAATCACACATGCATCCCCTAATGCTAATTTGTCCAGTTCTCTTTTGTGTTGGAGGAACATGATGGTATTTTCTATAAACCCATTTATAACTTAGATAAATTCATGAATTGTCAGTCCCTTATCACCTTTCCAGTCAAAAGACTAGTTAATTTCGACGTACATTCTGACCCACTTACATCTGCATACATAGTGTTGTTTGTTCTCGGAATTCAGTTAATTTTTTTTTAGTTTTCCTACCTCTACCACTAGAGAGTTCCCAGACTATGTGGCACTCGCTGGGGGCATGCAAGATTTCTTTACTACCTTTTTCAAATTTCATTGGAGAAACATTGAAGAAGTTTTCACTACTTTTCCAATTCAGTTCTCCTTCATTACACGCCACCTGCTATGATCACCACGAATTATCCTGTTTTTAACTTTGAGGCGGTGCATGTATCAGTGTATCCGTTCAGAGGGCCCCATAGTTCAAATATAAAGTTACGGAATTCAAAAGCAGGCAGAGGCCTTACCTGCCAATTAGTCCAGGGGAAGAATGCTCCCAGGGTAAAAAGTCCAAGGCTGGGCCCACCAACATATCCAATAAAACTTTGAGAAGCCTAGGGAAATAGAAAATAGTAAAACGTGGCAAATTGCAGCGGCTTAATTCGAGGCGACAGTAAATTATTATCAATTTTAATTAATATTAGAAAGGGGCACTGCATTGCAGTTTGAATTTAGAATATCCTCTGCATCTGATATTGCGTGCTGTTCAATAAGGCTTCCCCATCATTATTTTATTAACTGCACATAACGACTTGATGTTGGCGAATATTAAACCGTATATATCACAGAGTAGCCATACGTATTAAAGCAGCGTATTTAATTAAAAATGCACAGTTCAATATGCAGCAAGGACCTGAATAGAGAGGCCAACCTGAAGAACGTGGTCTCCAAACGTCTTAGCAAGAAAGGCCATCGCTATAGCACTTACACCATGTATTCCCACTGAAACAGAACATAAAAAAATTCTTACATATATGGAAAATATAAAATGTGTTTAAACCACGACCATAGAATACTTTCTAAACGTACGATTGTCCACTGGGTATGTAATTTTGAAATTAATAGTCTACCTACCTAAAAACTTGGTGACCATTGCTTTTCTTTCCTCTGGGAGATAGTGAAACTTCCATTCTATCATGTCCTTCCATGTGACAGCCGATAAGGAATTCAGTGATGACGATAAAGAGCTAAACATGTTAGACAAATTCATTCATGTTTCAGTTACCCAATGGCTTTATCCAAATTGTAAAAGAAGAAAAACAATGAGAATTGAATATCACAGAAATGTTCCGGCAACTATAAAATAAAGAAACTGTCCACCGTTTTACTTAAAATACCTGTTAGTAAATTGCTGTTAAAAACCGTTTTGTCGGCAATTCTACATAAGTGCATGGAAATTTGTAACAACTAATACTGGTTGGAGAAAAATATGCTAAAAAAAGATACAATGTTGGTAGTATTCCCTGTTTGCAGTTGGTTCTATACATGGTTCATTTATGAATGTGTCATGTGTGTTTGCATTGGGGTTACCTTCGTTTAAACCTTGGAACAGGAACAGTGTATTTCTAATTTTTAATATTGTAGGCTACTGTCTGTGGAACTATCATATCCCTGATTATGAGCAAAAATGATGGAGCACATAATGAGCATATTCTAGTTTAACAATATTATTTTATGGTGTACCGGGTGTTTTGTAGCAAACATGAGATACCTAAGTGAGAATCGGACCCTCCTTATCGGATCTATATACATGTATATGTAAGTAAACATAAGGGATTAGAACAAACATGTTACCTACAACAATTCTTATATCATTTTAAGACTGTTGCTCATGCTAGATTCAATGTTGGAGTGAGTCGGAGTTCTTGCGCCAAATGCTTTAGAATCTTCACTAAACCTGAGACACTACGACCACTGTTTCATTACGAACTTAAGCTAAACTTTTATGCATTTCCTCTGTTAACAGCGCAGTGGCATTTTGAGATTCCTCAACTGGATGTTTCAGTAAGGGGGAATGCATATAGCGTTATTTTGGGAGCTACTTCCTCACCTTAGACAACCACTGAAAACCACAGCGAGGAAAACCTTCTGGTAGCCCTGGATAATTTACCTAGTCCATAATAAAGTAGGGAAGAAGCTAAAACACAGAAGAATATCATTTGTAGAGAGATGATCTTTGTAGTCCATAACCATGATAACGTTCAAATTGAATACCCATGAAAATGATGAATTTTTTTTTTTTTTTTCATGCAGAAATGATATGTTTGAGGAAAAAATGCAGAGTCCAAATAAAAATTAAACTGCATGATTAAAATGAAATATTCGACTACAAATCTGATGAAATTCAATAACATATAACTTCATTCCATAGTCCAAAATAAACATGAAGAGCCAAAGTGTCCAAAATGTGCTCAGAAAAGTCTTTGCGCATTACATCTAACAATTCGAAAATCTTGACATTTATGTGATGAAACTATGAATATATTGACATGCTTCTTAATATATATATATATATATATCAGATTGACATCACGATACCAAAAGCCTCCGGTGTAGAAATATAGTTTAGATTCATATTTTTTTTCAAACGTATTCAGCTAACTGTGGATATTTGTGCTGAATGCAATCCTTTACTTCGCAACAGGTATATGTATCGTATGTAGTTGACACCAAATTTAAATTCACCTGTAGAAGGCGTACAAAAAATCTGCGATTTTGGTTAATTTTTACTATAATACAGCTTGAAGTGTATTATAATATCCCTAACACTGTAAGAACCTAGCATGTTTGATAAAAATGCGAAAACCTGTTTTATATGTTTACATTGCGAAGATATGTTTATCTGTTGGTGCTGAATAAATCAATGAGATTCATGAAGACATTCTAATAAGTATCAACAAAAACCACATACAAAAGACTAGCTTCACACTGTGTTTTACTTTCACTCATCAGCCACTCCTCCATATTCATTCGTTTAGTTTGATGGCGAAAGAAGGAAACATATATAAAAACAGTGTGAAGTACCGTTGGAAATAGAGAACGAGAATGAGAGAACGGAAGTGAAATAATTTTAATTGGATTATTTTAAACCTTAGCAGCAAATGCTCACGAATACTTGAACATTACTTTTGAACTTGTCTTGATATCTGTGTTTGTTGGTGTGTACGTTCATGCTAAAAGTATGAAAATGTGAATACATATTTTAATATTTTTATTCCACAGTAAAAAACTCATTTATTGGTTTATACTTGACAACTGTCCCTGCTTGTTAAAAAAAAGAAACAAAAATCAAATACATAAAGCAAAATACCTTTATGACTCAGCTACATGTACCCAGCACAAACAGCAATGTTTACCTGAATACTTTTAATGAAATGTGGTAATTAATTGCATGAATAAATCTTAGGTATCAAATATCCTAATACCAATCTGCTGGGTGCTTTCATGCACTATATGAGGCAATGCCTACATGAGGTGAGAGGAGATGGAATGTGTGTTTTGTGTGTGGTATGTTGTACATATTTTTACTAAAATGTATGATATGGATTGATTAAGTATACACCACCACCACCAATAAAATTGTTTAGAATACTCGTACAAGTAAGAATCATTTGTACGTACTCAGCTCAGTTGACTTGCCAGCCAGCTGTGCTTATGCGATTTTATCCATCGTATGGTGTCGTAAGTGTCACTTATGTTCTTGTAGCCAAATCTTCACAATATAGTCTTTAATTATTTGGGATGTATAAAATTGGGTACAATATAACTCATATACTACAACATGTGTCAATTGTGTGTAAGAGTTAAATCAGTGTCCATGCTGACTAAGAGGCCAAAGCAGGGTATGACTCGGGCATGAATCCTGGTTGTCAGTATGTGTGAATTTTACAATGTTATCTTCTAAGAAACGGTTCAAAGAATCATAATTCACAGTCAGGGTTGTGTTGAAGATTGTGGCATGTTTGTTTATTTGAAGGACGTTGTCCAATATAGGCTCATAAATAATTCCTGATCTCAAGTTTGTTTAGTTGAAGGACTTTGTCCAATATAGGCTTATAAGGAATCCATGATCGCGAGTTTGTAGCCAAGAGCACAATGATATGTAAAATAACAGTTTTGTTACAGATCAATTTCTGGCAGACCTACCTGATTGGCATCTGAGATGTACCCAGCCCTCAGGGGATCACATCTCATTTCGAATAGTATGCATACACCGTGACCCCACCATACAAGTCAATGTATACATGATAACAATGGCTGGTGCATTCAGAAAGACACACCTGCAATAAGATTGTACAATCACATAGCAATATGTTTGGTACTGCTTGTTGTCTGTGATATCCATTACCAGATGTGTGTTACGCATGACCACATATTAACTGGTATGTAGTGTAAAAACATGTTATGTTAAGATAAAAAGTGTGTGCTGATTTGTAAATTAGCTTTGAAACTATATTATTAGTTGCCGGTCTGTATAGGTATATTTATCAAAATTATAAAAGTAGACTGACCATTTCACATACTTGTGCTTGATATCTGTTTAAGAAATATTACATTTTCGTTGCATTCTCTTGGCTTAAGTACAAATAATGACTTTCATTCTTTTCTGACTTGCCCTATAATTTAGCAGTTAATATCCAAAGATTATTAAAAAGTTTGGCTACAATAATTTACAGTTTTTAGACTTGTCGGTTTTGCTACTTAATTTTATCTTTTGGCATCATTCTGTTTTAATGTTCACCTTTCAGACATTTTAGGCTAGCTTGTTTTCTGTTAGGTCAAACCCCCAGGGGCTATAGGTAGCAAGCAGCTACTGACGACAGTTACAAGCTCGCCTAATTGTGCTTGATATCTGTTTAAGAAATATTACATTTTCGTTGCATTCTCTTGACTTAAGTACAAATAATGACTTTCATTCTTTTCTGACTTGCCCTATAATTTAGCAGTTAATATCCAAAGATTATTAGAAAGTTTGGCTACAATAATTTACAGTTTTTTAGACTTGTCGGTTTTGCTACTTAACTTTATCTTTTGGCATCATTCTGTTTTAATGTTCACCTTTCGGACCTTTTAGGATTGCTTGTTTTCTGTTAGGTCAAACCCCCAGGGGCTATAGGTAGCAAGCAGCTACTGACGACAGTTACAAGCTCGCCTAATTGTACTGAAAATCCTGTTAAAAAAATTGTTTTGATAACATGTTTTTTGACATAAATGCTAAAGACTTTCATTCTTTTCTGACATGCCTAAATGCACATTTACTCAAAATTGACAGTATTTTCTTAAATGTCACAAACCTGACACATTAAGTTGATACATTGACTCAGAGTTGGCAGTTAAATAGAGCTTAATTGTTTGGGGGGTAGGTGTCATCACAGAGTTTGTTTTACATTTCTGGTGCAGGATGTCCATTGTTAGAGTCCTTGTTGGGATTTCCCTTGGTTTGTACAGGTGGTCTAGTTGCAACTGTTTATTTTACTATCACTGGGACTGAATATAAGGCCCCAGCTTGTTTCCACTTCAGTTATACACTGGCGGGTGGTTTAACTAGGATAAACTGTCCAGCCAGAAAGGGTACATATTGGTTCAGGGGTAAGTCAAATTGTTCTTATCTGAACCTGTACTATACAAATTTAGTAATTATGGTTTGTTTGACAGGGGTTCTTCTTTCATAACGAAGCTCTGCATTTATAAGCAAAACTTCACGTATTTAGCTAATTCATCATTTGCCACGTTCTTATTTATTCTTTATTATGTGGGTTGTCTTTGCTGAATATTTAGCTTAGACAAGGAGCCGCTACTCAGAGAGACATGTACGGGTAAAAGGCTCCGAAACATGTTGAGTAGTTACCCGCTGAAGACCCTTTAATTTATTTGGGCTGATACAGCCTATGTCAAAATTTTACAGAGGAACGTGTGCAATATAGACAATAGTAATTCCATATGTATACAGGTTAGACAGGGACAGGTTAGCTTATGGAGAGTAAAGAGTTCGAACTGTGGAATAGGATATTGACTACTAGGAAGTGGTTCTAGGCAAAAAGACACAAATACAATTCTGTTCGCTTTGAACCATTGATGCTTGGTGGATATGTCTGTACAGGCTGGTCCCCGATCTATGATTTTCAATGCATACTGGAATTCCAGGTAACGTCTTTAGTCTAGCACCCATTTTTGGACTTGTTTTAGTTATTGTTATTGTTATTGTTAATTTTGTTACTCGGTGGCCTAAACAACGACGAACCAGGATAAGGTTTAGGGACATGACTACAGATAAATGGCATGATGGGCTTTCAAAATTATGTTCAAAATCTAATACAATCATGAACAATGAGATAAACAGAGAAAACGGTTCAGCGTTAGCCTCGAGCGCTGATTTTGGAATATATTTGATGGAAATTGTAACTGTCTATTCTGCAAGTCAAATTTCACAAAGAAAAAAGAGTTTCACAGTAACGTTACTAACAAAAAATTCAAATTAAGGGACCCCCAATTGGAAAATTTGGTATTATCTTGTGAATCTACCAATATCATTTATTTGTTATCCTGCATCAAATGTAAAGCACAATATGTGGGCCTAACTACTCAATCAGTTAAAAAGAGATTCAGTGGTCATAAAAGTACAATTAAAAATCACAAGTTAAACACTTTTTTGTGTAACCATTTCAATTCTGCAGAACATTCACATTTGGATTGCCGGATACAAATTATTGATTACATAGAGCAAAATTTGTTAGACCAAGACAGTTATGTTAACACAAGGAAATTATTACAAATGGAAGATTTTTGGATCAAAACACTTAATTCAGCTTTTCCTTATGGACTCAATGACAGAATTTTAGGCTTCGGTGATGTTAGGAATTTGGACTTTACAACTCTTGACAGAAGTCACACACCTTTTCATAATAATCAGGCTGGTATTCAAAGAAGAAGAAGAAGTCATGGACAAAGAAAATCACAGAAAAACAGGAAATATAGGAACATGGATACTAAAGACCTTGTCCAAAATTTACTACAGGCTTTCTCCAATGGTATTGATCAATTACATACAGCTCTTAAAGCACTATCATTTCGAGACATAACAAGAATTAATGAATATTTGGGTCTTACTGATTCAGAACACACATTTCCGCAAAATTTTTGTGAAATTGTGTATGCTTACACAACAACTATTCGGAAACCTGATTCTAATAAGAAAAAATTAGATCAAATGTTTTGCAGCATTCCTTTCAAACACAAAATCATTGACTCACTAAACATTCAGTCCCTTTTCAAATTGAAATTTGTTCGTAACATGATTCCCAAGGAATGCAAAATAAAAGATCCCCCCATCATTTCCTATAAATATGGCAACAATATTGGACAAAGTATCATGAATTACAAAAAATTTCTGGCTTCAATTACTCTTGAGGATATCGCAGCAAATCAAAATTGTGACTGTATGTCTAATAGTAAATATTCTAATTTTGTTGATGCACACCACAAACATGTATTTACAGGTAACTTGGATATAATACAAAATTCAGATTTAAAAGAAATAATGAAAAAAGGTACAAAATTTTCGGATATGTCCCAAGTTGAATATTGACAGTATTTTTCAGGATACATGTGATGCACTCGATTCCTACTGTATGAAATGGGCAAAGAAAGAAAAAATGGAATTTCAGAAATTTGAAGGATGGTTATCAAACTTGAAAACAGTCTTTAGAAAAAGAATTTATCGTTACAAATCCCACATTAAGAATTTCAATACGGTTAATCTAAAACAGCCTAAAGTTTCTAAAGCAGTCAAAGAACTACAAGATAGATTTGTAGTCACTAACATAGATAAGGCAGGTAACAATTTTGGGATCATCTGCAAAAAATATTATCTGGATGTTTTGAAAAAGGAACTTGGTATAAACAATATTTCAGACATAAGAGGAAATGACGTTTATAAATTACACAAACAATCCATTGATAATTTGATAGATACACATAAAGATGAGATGAAAAGGAATTTTAATATCAAAATTTCTGAAGAGGACTCCTCTATTCCACTTTTGTTCTGGATACCCAAATTACATAAAAACCCTTTTAAATCTAGATTCATAGCTGGTGCTTCAAAATGTACTACAAAGCAATTATCAAAAGAAGTAACATTGTGTTTGACTGCAATTAGGAATCATTTTTGTAAATACTGTAATGCAATTTCTAGAAACTGTGAAATAAATTGTTTTTGGAGTATTAACAATTCTTCCCAGTTTGTATCTAAAATCAAAGATGTAAAGGCAAAAAATATCAAATGTTTTGATTTTTCTACACTGTACACAAATCTACCCATAGATGAAGTCAAAAGTTCACTTTCAGAATTAATTAGCAAAGTGTTTAAACATAATGGTAAACCATACATAAATATTAATTCATATACAAAGAAAGTATATTGGTCACACAATAAATATTCAAAAAGTAACGTTAAATCTTACACTGTTGAAACTTTGATAGATGCTATAAAATTTCTCTTGGATAATACTTTTGTTCAATGCGGACCATTGGTTTTTCAACAAATAAAAGGCATTCCAATGAGTAGCAACTGCTCCCCTTTACTGGCAGATTTATATTTAACCTGGCTTGAATTTAAGTATATGAATAAATTGATGAAAAAGGACTTTCAAATGGCTACAAAATTATCAAACAACGCAAGATATATTGATGACATTGCTTGCGTAAATGTACAAAATTTCAGTGCAATTGCTAAAGAAATTTACCCAAAAGATATCCCTTTGGAGGGTAACAATTCAGATGGTTTCAGAGATGTGTTTTTGGACTTGGATATTCAGGTCACTAATGACAGGTTTTGTATTAAAGTCTATCACAAAATAGATGAGTTTAACTTTGAAGTGGTTAATTATCCTTTCCCGGACAGTAATATTTCGGAAACTATTGGATATAATACGTTTTTGTCACAGATTTTGAGATTTGGTCGTATTTGTTCTAAATTTCAGGACTTTGCATCTAGAACCAAATTTATTTACAATAAACTTGAGTCAAGAGGATTCAAAGATGTACTTTTGATCAAATATTTCTACAAATTTTGCTGTAAATATCCCGAGATGGTTAGAAAGTTTGGCTTCAATAATTTTAGAGATTTTAGACTTGCCTGTTTTGCTACTTAATTTTATCTTTTGGCATCATTCTGTTTTAATGTTCACCTTTCAGACATTTTTGGCTAGCTTGTTTTCTGTCAGGTCAAACCACCAGGGGCTATAGGTAGCAAGCAGCTACTGACGACAGTTACAAGCTCGCCTAATTGTGCTTGATATCTGTTTAAGAAATATTACATTTTCGTTGCATTCTCTTGGCTTAAGTACAAATAATGACTTTCATTCTTTTCTGACTTGCCCTATAATTTAGCAGTTAATATCCAAACATTATTAGAAAGTTTGGCTACAATAATTTACAGTTTTTTAGACTTGTCGGTTTTGCTACTTAACTTTATCTTTTGGCATCATTCTGTTTTAATGTTCACCTTTCAGACATTTTAGGATTGCTTGTTTTCTGTTAGGTCAAACCCCCAGGGGCTATAGGTAGCAAGCAGCTACTGACGACAGTTACAAGCTCGCCTAATTGTACTGAAAATCCTGTTAAGAAAAATTGTTTTGATAACATGTTTTTTGACATAAATGCTAAAGACTTTCATTCTTTTCTGACATGCCTAAATGCACATTTACTCAAAATTGACAGTATTTTCTTACATGTCACAAACCTGACACATTAAGTAGATACATTGACTCAGAGTTGGCAGTTAAATAGAGCTTAATTGTTTGGGGGGTAGGTGTCATCACAGAGTTTGTTTTACATTTCTGGTGCAGGATGTCCATTGTTACAGTCCTTGTTGGGATTTCCCTTGGTTTGTACAGGTGGTCTAGTTGCAACTGTTTATTTTACTATCACTGGGACTGAATATAAGGCCCCAGCTTGTTTCCACTTCAGTTATACACTGGCGGGTGGTTTAACTAGGATAAACTGTCCAGCCAGAAAGGGTACATATTGGTTCAGGGGTAAGTCAAATTGTTCTTATCTGAACCTGTACTATACAAATTTAGTAATTATGGTTTGTTTGACAGGGGTTCTTCTTTCATAACGAAGCTCTGCATTTATAAGCAAAACTTCACGTATTTAGCTAATTCATCATTTGCCACGTTCTTATTTATTCTTTATTATGTGGGTTGTCTTTGCTGAATATTTAGCTTAGACAAGGAGCCGCTACTCAGAGAGACATGTACGGGTAAAAGGCTCCGAAACATGTTGAGTAGTTACCCGCTGAAGACCCTTTAATTTATTTGGGCTGATACAGCCTATGTCAAAATTTTACAGAGGAACGTGTGCAATATAGACAATAGTAATTCCATATGTATACAGGTTAGACAGGGACAGGTTAGCTTATGGAGAGTAAAGAGTTCGAACTGCGGAATAGGATATTGACTACAAGGAAGTGGTTCTGGGCAAAAAGACACAAATACAATACATAAAATAACAATAAATTGGATGAGTTACAAGGCTTTCATTTTTTGCGTCGCGAACAAACATTTTGGGGCTCACTGTCGCATTTTGGACACTTAAATGCGACTTCCCCTATGGTAGACATCGTTCATATAATATTGTACCTTTCCAATATCTTCCCACTCATCACTACTATCTACAAATTGTGAGGATTACTGCTATTTCATCGAATAAAAGTGTTAAGCTTGGTTTATTATTCATTGCAATACTATATGGCCGTAAACATGTTTAGCCCGTTAATTTCATGGAAACTGCTAATTCATGAAAAATAATAACACCTTCGTCAATCATAATTTAACACACATAATGAGTTCTTCAGCAGTTAGCTTATACACACTTCAATATATATCATACCATCTCGCCTTTGGTTGGCTGGGCAGGGCGCAGAATCGCTGAACACTGGACTGTGTTATTCCTGCAATTCTTACAGAAACGAAGAATGTACCCACGGTGAGGGACCAGAAACTGTGGCGTACTCTTGGGTCTATTGTGAAGCTAAGTGAATAAGACATAATGAAATATCAGTTTTTGCAATATTCCCGTATCATGGAACAAATGAACTGCACCATTTCGACTGGAGTACAGCTGCAATAAAAATACAGATTTTCCAAGTAGGCATGATGTGGTTTTTTTCCGGTTCTGGCTGTGCCTTGGCTCAGGTGTGATAACATGATGGCCCCGTCGGCTTTTTCCGATTTTCAGTTTTCTTGTTTCTGAGATATGCATTTCATATTCTTCAACCCGATAAAAACGTACTTTAAACCCTCTTTGCACATGGCAATTGACCGTTGAATCATTGACCCTGTGATCAAAAGGATTTTTCTTTTATGGTTACAGTCAGGCCGCGTTTATCTGGCACCATCTGTTTTTGGTCATTTTGCCGGATTAGCAAGGCTGCCAGATTAACAAATCACAGTATATTTACCAGGATATATAAAGAATAAGAGACCAAATTTGCACCTGACAATGAGTAAATGAAAACATAATCACATACACGTATTACCAATCATATGAAATTTTAAAAACGAAACGTGCAAATTAAAGGGAAAAAAATATTCAGTGTGTTCATATCCATATGTACAATTAATGTTACGTTCAAAATTACTGGAGCGAGCGGGCATAAATGTCCCAACCCTAATGTATATCTCACACACGTATTTGGACATATTTTGCCTTTAATAGCTTATTTTGGCACAAAGAAATCCGAAATCTTTTATTTGTTTATTGCGCTCACTTTTCATATCTTTTAACTGTTCTTCTCTGAGCCGATCTTTTGCTACGTCGTCACCACAAAATCCCCCATTGGATTCTGGCCATTGCAATGAAATTTAACCATTTAAGGTGGGAACAATTAAATCTTATCAACTCGGAACTTTGTTTGGAACACATCAGGTGATTGTTGATTTTGCGGTGCGGCGCAATAAGGTATGTTATTGCAAGGTATATGCTCCATTGAATATCTAGTGACGGATTAAAGAGGCAAATTACATTGAAAAAAGCCCTTTTGTTCTGCAATTAACATGCCGGTGACGAAATTCAAGGATGCCGGATTATCATGCAGTAAATCAATGGGGGAAATCCGTTCACAGCTCATTGCTGCCGAATTTCAAGGGTGCCGAATTATCAAGTGACGGTTAAAGGCGGCCTGACTATATTATAATTGCTCTGTATGTATACAGTTGCATCTGTAACAGTAATAACCATTAAAGACCCAATCAATACTAGGATGAAAACGAAATTGGAAATGAAGAAACCCTTGCCCCATGGAAAACCTAGTCAATATTACAGATAAAACGAAATTGGAAAGGAAAATAAACTGCTATCTTTAATATTTTCCACCCCAATCTTCTGGCATTTTCCCAATCTGTATTCGTGAAACTTAGAATCAGCCCCACCTGCAGGACAGAAGATATTTGGTTTTCTTACCTTGACCATGGCATGTATATTTCTCGTTATTTCTCACGTGTAGTACACATATAACATATATTGTACTTGATATCTGGTTAAGAAATACCATATTTTGATTGCCGTCTCTTGACTTTAATACTAATGACTTTCATTTTTTTCTGACTTGCCCTTCAAATCTTGCTGTTAATATCAAAAGATTATTAAAAAGATTAGCTACAATAATTTTTGTTTTAGACTTGCCTGTTTTGCTACTTAAATTTAATCTGTTGGCATCATTCTGTTTCAGTATTAACTTTCAGACGTGTAAAGCTCACATGTTTTCTGTCAGGTTAAACCCCAAGGGCTATCGGTAGCAAGCAGCGATGTTTGTGACATAAACGGTAATGACTTTCATTCTTTTCTGACATGCCTAATGCACATTTACTCAAAATTGACAGTATCTTCTCAAATGTCACAAACCTGACACATTATGTTGACACAATGACTTAATGTTGGCAGTGAAATAGAGCTTAATTGTTTGGAGACTTTCAAAGTGAGGAGAAGGTATCATTATGGGCTTTGTTTTATATTTCTGTTGTGGGATGTTCATTGTTGCAGTACTTGTTAGGAGTCCCTTGGTTTGTACAGTTGGTCTAGCTGGAATTGTTTATTCTACAATCACTGGGACTGAATATAGGGCCCCAGTTTGTTTCTACTTTAGTTATACACTGGCAGGCGGTTTAACTATAACAAGCTATCCGGCTAGAGAGGGCACATTCTGGTTAAGGGTTAAGTCAAATTGTTCTTATCTGAAACTGTACTATACAAATTAAGTAATTGTGTTTTGTTTGACAGGTTTTCTTCTCTCATAATGATGCTTTGCACTTATAAGCAAAACATCACGTATTTGACTGATTCACCATGTTCATATTTATTCATTATCATGTGGGTTGTCTTTGCTGAATATTTAGCTTAAACAAGGAGCCGCCACTCATAGAGACATGTTACGGGTATAGACTCTGAATCATGTTCTGAGTAGTTACCCGCTGAAGACCCTTTAACTTATTTGGGTTAATACAGCCTATGTCAAAATTTTACAGAAGAACGTGTGCAATATGGACAATAGTACTTACATATTTATGTATAGGTTAGATAGTGGTAGGTTAGCTTGTGGAGAGTAAAGAGTTCGGACTGTGGAATAGGGTAATGACTACTAGCAAGTGGTTCTGGCCAAAAAGACACAAATACAATATCTAAAACATGCAATAACACGAAGGAGAAAAATTCATATGTGAGAGAGAGAAAAGATATATTGTCTATGTTGTGCTGTAAGTTAAAGAAAAAACCCACAGTAAATGTGCAAGTAATATTACAGAAGGCATAAATGACCTACAGCACTGCTCTCTACATCACTGATCAAGTCTATACGTCACCTTTGAATTACAAGATGTATACGAGAATTCAGCTCCTTATATTTGCAGTCTGCCTATATACTACTTTTGTGCCAAATGGTCGTAGGGCCTGCTGCTTCAAATCATGCAGCTTATAATGATATGTGTAACAATTTGTTGGATTCATTGGAGACTCTACCTCTTTACAGCGGGGGCCCCAGAGATTCGGGGTAAGCCTCTGGTGCGTCCAAGAAAATAAAAGCTCAATACAAACATGTATAAAAAAAATGAAATATTAAAATAATTTGCTGGTCAGTCCAGGCTGGTCCGTATAGAATGCAAGCTTTACACTCCATGCCTGTCTTAAAAAACTTCTATCAAATCTTATCGAAAAAGCCGCAATGTTGTTGTAAAGTAACTACCCATGGTCTCCTAAAAACAATATTATCATTATTAATTATGTGTTTAATTGTCGCTATTGACAATCGTCAGAATGAAAATAATGAAACGGATGTGCATTTGAAGGTCAAAAGGACGGAAACTTATTAATAGGACAATTGAGTGCCCTGTGTCGCGTGCGCCACCTTCCTTACAATATGCATCACTTTACGCAGGTTGCATGAATCTTATCCACTTCTCTAGCATAGCATGCAGTAGGACTGAAACAAGTTAACCGGATGAAAAAGCAGAGCCAAATTATGCCATTATGATATTGAAACAATGCTCGTCTAAAAAAATCCAAGCATTAATTACAATTATTATTTTTGCAATTAATGATAAATATTTAAAGCTCTTTCACACTTTAAATTGTACTGTTTTGTGTCACCCACTGTAGTCTAAGGCAATTAATTTGCATATATATATATATATATATATATATATATATATATATATATATATATGCTTGTTTGCTCTCAGTAACTGGGCCCGAGACTATAAAATCTGGGTATAAGGTACATTACGGATCGGGTGGCATCATATGTATCTCTAGGGGATACTATCGAGGAATATATGATGGGATGTTAAATTATATCCAGATGACGATCTTTCATAATTTGGGGATACAGGTTTTCTGATATATTATGGTTTGAAGGAAAACAGGTTGTTCCCGCAACATATAGAGCCATAATAGAATTGGAATTGTTGCTGAACATAAGCATTTACAAGAATTTGTGAATTATCATAACAAATTACATCCATTACTTACTTCTAAAAGTCAATGCGTCCACCTTGCTCACTTAACATCCATACCCTGTGCAGGCTACCAATACGTGCTATCCCCTGAACAAAGCACATGCTGTGATAAGTATCTCTTTCTGAGTAATTCAGGCATATTTCACCTGTGTGACCATTGTCATATATAGTTGCATGAACATACGGTTAGACAGTGGAAAATCAATACCAAATGTTGTTTTATTTGTTATTTTAACTTAGCACGAATAAATTTCATTTCAATATGCCGTGATGAATCAACGTTTACAATTTATATTTTGCTGTGAAAGATGGAGCATATAATATTAGTCTGGGTAAATATTTTGATGTCGCCAGTATATCAGATACTTGTGCATAGACTTATGTCCAAAGTTTTGTGCATAGATGTTTCCTGTTAGCTACGTTATATTTTTAAGTGTAAAATAGGAACAAATAGGAATATTCTATATACCTACAGCTGTCAAATTTAGACAATAACATGGCTGGTATCTAAACTTTCCAGCAACAGAGGCAGTGAATTGTCATTTATGGCACTGTACAAAAACGTTGAGATATAATTTTTGTCTCGGGAATATGGGAGACATTAAAAACTTTAAAGCCAATGATATGTAATTTAATTTCCCTCTTCAGGCAGACATGGTCTTTGCTCAAGTTGGATTAAAAGCTCGTGCACTGTAATGGATATCAAGAATTTCATAAGATAGATGACAGCAATATAATAGTGATTCCGCAATTCTTTTACAAATAAAGAAATTTCCAAAATAGAACAGAATACATGTACTTGGTTTTACCGTTGCAAGGACACATATCAATCCACCAACCACAATGATTCCTTGAAACACATCAATCTTAACAACTGCCTTTATACTTCCCGACAATGTTGTAGTAACAATGTCTTAGACGCAGAACAGATTAAATTTACAAGAATCCCAATAATCAGCTAAACCAGCCCTTAACAATTTACACGAAAAAATTGCTTGCGACGCCTCACTTCTTGTTCAAACCTCATATGTTCTAATTATAGGTGTGTATCAGCCCTGCAATTGAAAAAAAAAGACTAAACTATACCATTAAACATTCAAAGCGACCAGTATCACACTTTGGGCTAAATATCCCATACATAGTGAAATAATTTTGATAAACCATACTGTTTAAGAGGTATGATTAATGGTTAATAGCTAAAGAACTAGTCACTGTGGAATTTACGATTCTCACAGCAAAGTAAACACACGCTGTGTAAGTCACCGTGATTTTTGGTTGAAAAAGAACATAAAGTATTTTAAACACCTTGTAATGCTGCGAAACTACAAGTCCTTACCATTGTTGTATAGATTGTTGCTACTGCACCGGATGACAATATTGATGCCCAGGCTGGAAATGAGGTTGCTGGAAACAACAATTAAATCTGTATTCCTAGGAAGTACATTAACTGCAACCCCCATCTCTCTCTCTCTCTCTCTCTCTCTCTCTCTCTCTCTCTCTCTCTCTCTCTCTCTCTCTCTCTCTCTCTCTCTCTTCTCTCTCTCTCTCTCTCTCTCTCTCTCTCTCTCTCTCTCTCTCTCTCTCTCTCTCGGTGCCCTTTCTTGTCTCTTAACCTTTTTTGATAGTTTATGACACAAGCATTGATACACACGTTCTATTGTTCGGTGATACACATTCTCCATAATACCGTTACATGTAAGGCCGTATATGTAGTACAAACAGTTAAGGTAGAAAGTGGTAATTATAAGACACGACTAGATTTGCTCATTGGCAGCTTTATAAGCACCCCAACACACACAGACACACACACACACACACACACAGACACACAGACACACACACACACACACACACATATATATATATATATATATATGTATGTGTGTGTGTGTGTGTGTGTGTGTGTGTGTGTGTGTGTGTTTGACTGTGGTGTCTGCTGTCGAAAAAGACAAGAAAAGCACCAATCATTATAAATTTCTATGTTAAATACTGCGCTGCCTATATATGTGGCAGAACAAAATATCCAAAGTTTTGACAAAAGTAGCAGTTTTACCCATTGAATTATACATTTAAGAAATATTAAGTACAACTTATGTAATAAGTACAACTTACCTGCTTTTCAAGCTGTAGCAGGTGAATATATTGCTATACCCATATAAGTTACCTGTAAATAATCATTCAAGAATTGTTAAACATTCAAAAACCGCTACTGAGATATGAGTACAACCATTGTGCTTTACGGTATATTTTTCATGACCCATAAATATATTTGTAATTGCAGCCATTGTTTCGAAAAGAAAGCACCAGATTAAATATTTTTCATGCCTTTTTTTTTTTTTTGTTTTTTGTTTTTTTTTGTTTTGTTTATTTTATTTCAAATTTTTCATAAATCTTGTAAGGCCATCTGTCTTGTACTAGACTGTGTGCCAGTCTTCAGCTCATGCAAGAGGTGCGAAAAATCAAGATCAATCACGAATCTCTTTCAAACCGTTAGGAGCATTTCAAGTTCTGTTCTGTGCATAAATAAACTGTTTAATGAATGCACACTTTATACACCAATCATCAGTCTGCTCTAGACAACCACTGTTTCCATATCCGTCCCGTTGAAAGTAGGTAACGTATTTTCTTCTTCTTTTCCATGCATTTTTTATCATCATTATTTCTTACACGTGGGCCACCCAATTTTGCAATGGCATGACTCAAGTAGAAATGAAATTGTGAAATAGTCGGTGCAATATATATTTATATATATATATATATATATATATATATATATATATATATATATGTATATATATATATATATATATATATATATATATATACATATATATATATATATATATATATATATATATATATATATACAGTTGATGCAACCCTTTCTGTATTAGACATGTCCTTTATATTTATATTCATATTAAAACTCAACTTAGTGATACAATAGAATAAATTTCTTATGAACAAATTGTGACCTTCAACACAATTACACACTCCTAATCATGATTTGCAACAAATGTGTCTAACGATGACGTCATTTGGTACGAAATGCAGCCCGTAGAACCACATTAGACTAAAAGCAACCGCATTTAATTTACATTGCTATCCAGCAAACTGTTAAGGCATAATGGATGATTCGGGCAAATAAGAACCTTTGAATTGAAACGACTATCTTATCGGGCATTTGACTTAATCCGGTTGTTCTTTGCTTTGTGTTAATACATCGTGAGAAAAGACTTTGCTGCTTGCACAATTATTAATTATGATCTGACATACGTGATCAAATTTGCTCTACCTAGCTAATTGAAAAACGTTTATAGCGACCCCTTTCGATATTCTCAGAATTATTGCCCTTAATGATCTAATGTTCTCCATATCTAGGTCAAAGAATGGAGGTGGCATCGGTTGAAACCCTGTCCATTGAAATTTTGTTTGGATGTGTGCCAAAAATTCTCATTTTGTTGACCTGGAAAACATACGCAGCTCCTGATCTAATTACTCAATATATTAGTTGTACACTGATGAAACATACTGGATACCACGTTTTCCGATGTAAAGGAAGAAGAAACAGTGTCTGTATTGAAGAAAGAGTCCACATGAGATGCGAATATAAAGATAATGTCTAATATCTAACCTGCTCTATGATGATGAGTACAGTTCCTGTAAGCTTCACGATCTTTGACTGATACCGCAACTTCAGATACTGTAAACACAAACACTTTCGGTTTGAATTAATTTAGTGATAATACACATGCAGGGTTGCTGTTTACAATATCGAAGAGATGAACCAAAGACGTAGCGATTTCGTGGTAGTGTTTTTTCTTCTATTTTTTGTTTTTGCCTAGGTCAGGAACAGCAAGTGAATTAGACCAACTGAGCACACAGTCATTTGTTAAGAATTGCATGTATGTAACTGCACTCTAAAGGATCATCATACATGTCATTTGAAATCAATGAAAGATTCCTTGGAGGGAACGCTTTGGCCTCTCATGCTGGGTCTTCAGTTTAATTTTTGTAACCATAGGACAGTAGTGTTGCAAACGTATTTGCGGACTTTGTCGGTTGTCAATAGTTGTATGCATGCTGCCCTGGCTGTAGATTAATGATCTGATGCCAACTCTTTTCCATTTCCAAAAGATTGGGTCAGTGGTGACAATTTAACTCTTTCAGTGCCAAGTTTGAACTGAGTCAACAGGTTTCCTCGGCGCCCTTCCGACGCAATGCACCCGATGCGTGCCGAAGGAAAAACATTTAGACTATAACATTCTATGGTATTATATATTGGCATGCTGGTGGTTGATTCAAAAGCCGTTTCACTAAGAAAATTAATATAGTATCCATCTGATAACTCAGAATTCGTTTTAAGTACTTTGAATTTAGTCACAGTTGGCAGTGAAAGAGTAAAAACATTATATTGCAGGATCTTCAAGCAACAGTGCCATATCATATCGAAAAAAAAACCTTGGTTGTAGGCTAGCAAACATTGCATTGCAGATTGTGTATTAATCTTCGCGAACATCTCTGTGCTCGGGGCAATTACAAAAGTTGTCGCGCGATGCCAGAGTATGAACTGCTTGAGGACTTTAATTTTCTAAGACAGCCTTTTTAAACAATATTGTGAATCAGTCCTCAACGATTACTGATTTATTGCTATGGAAATTCAACACATTTCATAGATTGTATCATGTGAAGGCCCTCTCTCTCTTTTAAGCCTTCTTTTATTCTGTAAGACATCATTTTGCTGTTGATTCAATTCAAAATTGAAATAAGTAATTTTTGGATAATAAATCGACCCTAGTAAAATGCTTGCTGATCGATTGTTCCTAAAATATGTTCTTGCTTTTTAGAAACTGCAATTGCCACACGGCACACAATACATTTATGTAGAATTGACTCACCTCAAAGGAACTTGTAAGATTGAGGGCGTAGAAAAGGGGTACAAATACCAAGGCTGCCACTCCAGATGCAGTCATGCTGCCCATGGCGCCAGCCAGTACTGGCTGCCTCTTGCATACATCTCGGCGGTACTACCAAGCACCAGTATAGCCGAAGTGTAGGACATAAACATAACAAAGGCCACTGGTATCATGCTGATGCGTTTATTGCCCATTAGGTACTCATTCGTTGTTTTTTGTCTGCCGCCGCTAGTGGCATAATAAATCCCTACCCCCATGGGTATAAGTAATGTAAGGGCAAAAACCACGTAGTCGGCTGCAGAAAAACCCTTCGGTCGCGTCGTCACCATTTTGATTAAGTAATCTTCTTTAACGATGGCTGTATTATTACTACTGTCTTCTTAAGCGCGAATAAGGGTGTAAGTCAAATTTGTGATCCCTGCTATCTGGTCCACAGCTACCATGTCATCTGTCAAATAAGTATATTTATAGATGTAACCTGCGCAGGAGAGAAAATAGTTCCATTTTCCATGCTCAATATTGCCATCTGGCTGTTCATTGTATTTGGATGTCATCCGCGTCCTGCATGCACCTTGCGTGGGTCTTTTCCACGTTTGTGTAGCAAGTCATAGTCTGGAGATCTTTCCATTTATTCGTGAACATTCTGTTTTGTGTTTCTTTTAAGCCGCAGATATCGACATATCTTCCTTTTATGTCTACATACAGGAACAATGTAATACACGACAAATGGCAAAGGACACAAAATTATATATCAAATTCTGACCTCTAATGTTAAATAAGGGAATCACTTGTAGTTGATGTAAATTCATCGATGTATAGCCACAGCAACATACATGCACCAGGCCAAAAGATAAAGCCCACCAATGGATTTTCAGCACACATGCTTCATATCTGCAGACATCAGACTAAAAATGCAAAATAAATAAAACAGAAAGCAATCAAACTAGGCTCATAAGCGTAATTTACTACCAGAATACATTTTGTTGCATAAGCGGTTTATGTTTCTGTTGTTAAAATTATGGTATGTCTAACAATTATACAAACAGTTTAATTTACTTGATTATTGTCACTCTATTTTTTTAACAGGTGTAGCTCATGACGGAGAAACACATATGCAGAGGTACAGACATGCTTTATGCTTGTCATTTTATGCCATAAGAGCAATTTGTTTTCGTTTTTAGATGTTATTACCTAAAAAATGAAATGCGTTTTATGTACTGTGTTTTGAATATTTCACATGCAGACATATCCATCCGTAAAGTACCAGGACCAATTCTTTGATGTCGGTGTACGTCACTAGCAGACCCAGTTTTCCTTTTCACTACAATCTGCCTGAAAAAATGCACAATTATGGAATATCGTCATTTTGAAGTAATTCTGTATTCCACAATGTATTCCTGGACAGATACGAAGACCAATTGTCCTCAGAAAGAAATCGTTTGTCATCGTTGTTGTTTTGCTTCAGCGACAGAAATTTTAATGTTTTGTGAAAGCGACAGTGGCAATTACCAGGAAAATGGACGGATGGGCAGATTGTTTGATGGGTGAGCAGATGGACAGGGAGCCAGACAGACAGCGAAGTGTGCGGGGCAGCCTTTACCTGACTCCCGACCCTGAAGTCAATGATTCAAAAGAATGAGTCCAGTTTGTGACAATTGAGTAAATACTGTCAATTTCTGGCCAAGGTCGCAGGCACCATGTGACTGACCCCTGGCCCTGGCAAGGGATAGCTGAATTGAGTAATTTTTACATTGAGTAAATCTCCACGCTAAAGCTAGCCTAACATACCACAAAGGTGACCATTAAAACAGACTGATGCCATCTTTAAGTGTTCCTAGTTTTTGCATTCACATAGTAAGAACCATACATGTTTGAAATGAAAAAGTTAGTCTGATATGTCTACATAGTGAAGACACACTCATTTGTTTGTGCTCAATAAATTAATGTGAATATGGAGACATTCTGATGACAATCACAAAAGACAGACACAAAAGACCAGCCTCACACATTTATTTTACCTTTCCTCATCAGGCGATCTTCCTTCTTCTTTCGTTTCCTTTAAAGGTGAAAAAAGGAAACAAATATATAGACAGAGTAAAGTAATGTTGGAAAAAGAGATACAAAGAACGGGATATCAACATGGCAAAATCTTTATTGACTTATTTAAAGCAATAGCAGCCAATTGCCACTGAATATATCAAGCCGAAACATTTTGAACTTTTCTTAATATCGGTGCTTGTTGGTATGTTCCTGCATGCATAAAGCATGAAAATAAGACAGACCCAACTACATGTACCAGGCACAAAATGCATGTTTATCTGAATACTTTTAATAAAATAGTTAATTGCATTAATAAGCCCTAGGTATCAGATATCCTGATACCAATCTGCTTTGTGTTTTCATGTACAAAAGGAGGCATTTTAACGGCAATACCTACATGAGGCAAAAAAGGCGAGAGCAGAAGGCACGTGTTTGTGTGTGTGTGATGCTGTGCACATAATCACTACAACGTATGATATAGATTGATTAAGTGCACTTCGCCATGAAATTGTTTCGGATACTCATTAAACTATAAATTATTTATGTATATAAGCTCAGTCGACGTATGTAATTTCATCCATCATACATTCTGCGTCCCTTTGTACGTTCGTCAACGTCCACAATTCATAGTTCGACTTCTCCAAAACCGTCAGTCTGGGCCATGTGACATAAAGTAAGGTTTCGTTTATGTTCCTGTAGCAAAAGCATCGCAATACGGTCTTGAATGTTACGGACACATAAAGTTGGGAACGATTTAAGATATATTTTCTGCAATATGTGTTAATTGTGTGTCAGAGATATATTAGCGTCAATGTCAATTTAGAAGCCAAACAAGGTGTGGCTCGGCATAAATCGGTGTTGACAGTATGTGTGAAGTTTATCATTTCAGCTTTTTAAAATCAGTTCAGAGACACAATTCACCATGAAGTTTGTGTTGAAGATAGTGACATGTTCATTCGAAGCACATTGTTCAATATAAGCTTATGCAGAATCCCTGATCACAGGTTTGTCGCAAAGAGCACAATGATATGTAAAAAGATATTATTGTCACATGATCAATTTTTGGCAGACCCACCTGGTTGGCATTTAAGATGTTCGCAGCCCAGAAGGGATCACACTTCATTTCTGAGTAGTGTGTATACATCGTGAGCCCCATCATACAAGTCAATGGATAACTGATAAAATTGGCCAGTGCATTTAAAAAGACAGACCTGTAATAGCTTTGTACATTCTCATGTAAATTGGTAATATTTCATGAACCTGTTAATACTGGCCTTTTTTCTATTGCTTGTTATATGTGATATCCATTAAAAGATGTGTTATGAATAAAAACATGTCAACAAGTGTGTAGTGTGAAGAAACATGTAAAGTGAAACATGAAAATTCAGTGCCGATTTGTAAAATAGCTTTCAAACCATATGAAATGCTGTAGGTCGATATATATATTTACACAAATTATAAAAATGATTTTGAGGCTCATGGTAGTGCTTTGGCACTTAAATGCGACTTGTGCTATAATAGTCATATACGATAAAATATAATTTCCAAATACATTAACTAATGTAAACGGTCAAATGACATGATAGACATCCTTGACATATGTACGTTTCCAATAACTTAGAATCCACCGCTTTATTCCCACTCATCAAAATTATCTACAGATTATGAATATTAATACTACTTTATCAAAGAAAAGTATATACCTTGATTTAATATTCAATGCAATACTACATGGCTGTAAACAAAAAATTTTGGCCAGTTAATCACATGGAAACTGCTCCTTCACGAAAAATAATAAGGCCTTCGCCAACCATTTATTCACGCACATGGTGAGTTTCTTACCAGTATTCTTATATTCAATTCATATTACACCATACCATCTCGCCTTTGGTAGGCTAGGCAGGGCACAAAAGCACTGCACACTCGATATTCCTACAGTTCTTACAAAAATTAAGAATTTACCTTCGATGACAGACCAGAAACTCAAGCGTTCTGTTGGATTTATGGTGAAGCTAACCGAGTAAGGGACAATAAAAAATTTTCATTTGTTTTGAAATATATTCATATCATGGAACGTCTGAATTGCAGCATTTTAACTGGAACACAGCAGCATAAATAAACATATCTCCCAAGCAAGCATGATGTTGCTGTCGCTGTGCCTAGCGAAAAATAGGGACCCGGTTTGCTTTTTTCGCTTTTCAGTCTTCTTAGCTTCTAAAATTTACCGTTGGTATTTTTATGACGGTAAAAAGAATACGAACCATCAACCATCTTTGTACATAGAAATTGACTGTTGAATCTTTGACCCTGTGAAGATATTTTTTTTTCATGGCTATTACAATCAGCTCTGTACGTATAACTGTTACAGTAGCATCTGTAACAGTAATACATAGGAGGCAAACTGTAATAACCATGAAAGACCTAATCAATATTACAAATAAAACGAATTTTGAAATGAACAAACCCCCATCTATATTATTTTCCAACCCCCTGCATTTTCCGAATTTTTTTTCAGTCGTGAAATAATATAGAATCAGTCCCAGCTGCAGAAGAGGAGATATTTGGAAAGTTTTCTTACCTTGCCCTTGGCATGTATGTTTCTTTATTTCTAACACGCCATATACATATTACATTTCCAAATCATAAGATAACAACTTTTTTTTGTGCCAAATGATCAAAGGATCTACTACTTCAAATCGTGAATTTTGTATGTTATATTCATGTATATATATATATATATATATATATATATATATATATATATATATATATATATATATATATATATATATATATATATATATATATATGCTCCCCATTTTATTTTGCCTTCTTCAAGTGCAAGTTGGAGTCCTTCTCGGAAGCCTTTCCAATCCGAATCTTTGTGTATATATAATATATCATTATCTGCAAGAATACATGTTTAATCTGTTATCTTCTGTCTTTGTCCTGAAGTCCTTTTCCACTTTCCCTTACCTTGAACTTATCCGTTGGTTATCCAAAGCCTGTAATCTCTGGCGAAAGTGAGAAGCCTCGTCCCATTTCTGTATATTTTCCTGTACCCTTCGGGAATCCCTTCCAATCCATTCATTTCAGATGCGTCCCAAGCAACAATAAGTTTGTATACTTGTTGCTGCATGTCACTTGTCATCCTCCTAAACCTGTCATATATTTGGTCATTCCACTCATTCAGTCCTTCCCGTCCAACATATACCACTCCTAATGCTATTTTATTCCAACTTGATTCAATACCTATGCACTGATTTTCATTTTTGATTTCACTGTTATCCTCCAATTGGTCTTGTCTTATTTCATGCCACGTTACCCCTTTCTTAACCAAGAAAACAACCCGACCTTCCTTTTTCTGTCCATTCACTCTTTTCTTATCAATTAAATCATAACTTTCTGGGCTTTCAACCATCCCAAGTTTCTCATCCCAAATATCTGTTTCTAATGCAACAATGTCCATACTTTCACTTTTCAAAACCTCTCCGAAATCTGCTTTCTTTCCTTTATACTGGTAACTATTTACATCACAAAATTCAACCTATTCTACACTTTATTACTTCTCTTTTGTTTGTCCCTTTGCTGTTATCTGGTTTTTACCTTGTTAGGTCACTCCCTGGTAGTTGCTGGGGTATCTGATTTACCTGCTGTCGAACACACTCAATTTCCACCTGCCTAACATATTTGTCCCAACTGACTTGGGTGCAGCCCATCCTAGATGTACATCCCCTCCTACTGGCATAATCCTCCCATACATCCTTTGCAGTCTGGGCTATTTGATTGGCTTATGTAGCCTGTATCTGGGGATTTCTGGCAAAATTACAAATGTTTTACCCAATCGATACTGTACCTATGATATAATTAGTCATAATAACTGTGTAACAGCATAAGTCTCATCCCTCTTGCACCTGCCACGCCTATACTGAAAGCCATCCTGCCTTGCCTCCTCCGGGGAACAGGTCAGCCTTGCTGCACCAAAGTCTCCCCCCCCCCCCATACAGCATTCTAGGCATTGTATGAAGTGATCCCATCCTATCTGAAGAGCCCTCCTCGGACATCGATCCCTCTGTGCACCCTCCCTACCCCCTGCCCTGGCCCTCTGCCAGTTTACGTGCCTCCCCCTTAAGAACTTCTACTTCCACTCTACCAGACCCCTTCCCCGCCAGCCAGCCAAAAAATATGTAGGGCAAGTCAGGAAAGAATGTAAGTCATCAGTTTTTAAATCAACAGAATGCAATTAAAGATACATTTTTTTTAATCTGGATATCAAGTACAAAAAGGCGAGCTTGTAACTGTTGTAGACCACTGCTTGTCACCGACAGCCCCTGGGAGTTTAAGCTAACAGAAAAAAAAAACTAGACTAAAATGTGTGAAAGGTGATTATTAGAACAAAATGATGCCGAAAGATAAAATTAAGTAGCAAAACAGGCAAGTCTAAAATCTCTAAAATTATTGATGCCGAACCTTCTAACCATATCTGGAGATTTACAGCAAAATTTGTAGAAATATTTGATCAAAAATACACCTTTCATCTTTAAATCCTCTTGACCCAAGCTTACTGTAAATGAATTTGATTGTAAATGCAAAGTCCTGAAAATTAGAACAAATAGGACCAAATCTCTAAATTTGTGACAAAAATGTATTAAATCCAATAGCTTCCGAAATATTACTCTTGGGGAAAGGATAGTTAAGTGCTTCAAAGCTAGTCATCTATAATTTTGTACATTAATAAGATTAGAGTTGATATGGATTAGCACTTGCTCTGGATGTGTCCTAAAAATTATTATAATATACTAGACGGTCACGATCCTTGACTGATAATGCAACTCCAGATACTGTTAACACAAACACTTTGGGTTTGAATATGTTTCATCATAATAAACTTATAAACATGCAGTGTTGCAATTTACAAAAAGAAGCAATGAACTGAACATGAAAGGATTTATATATATTTCCTGCGCTTAGTTACAGGACGGGAAGAGCAAATGAAGAAGACCGGCATGTGTGGCATGGCTCTGCATGGTGCACCATGGTGGGGCATGGGACACGGGCACAGAATTGACCTGAACAGGGAATGTCAGACCAGAAGGTCCTATTGCACAACCAAGACTGGGCATTCTACTAGGGTTTCCTTCGTGTTTTATTCGAGAGTATAAGAACGGTCGTATGTGGCGTTGTGCAGGATGCTGAATCAGGTAAATGCTAGCACCCTTGAGAATGGTCATAAACAGGTTCGAATCTTGAATCACCATGATGAGTTAGATCGGTGCAAGGAATATGAAGAGCATACTTTTAATTGTTTCCTGTTTAAGCAACTAATCAATAAAGAAAGCAAGGCACACTTATACATTTGGGCACAACTAAGCCAATTTATTAATATCAATTAATAAATGGAAACTACCGAGGGTTACGCCCTCCCTGCACTCCCAGATCTCTCGCTGTTGAGCCCGTGGAACTAAACAGGGAACTTCGGACCAGAAGGTCCTATTGCACAACCAAGAGTAGGCATTCTATTAGGGTTTCCTTTGTGTTTTATTCGAGAGCATAAGAACGGTCGTATGTGGTGTTGTGTAGATACATTAATTAGGATGCTGAATGTAGTAAATGCTAGCACCCTTGTGAATGGTCATGAACAAGTTCGAATCTTGAATCACCATGATGAGTTACATCAGTGCAAGAAATATGAATAGCATACTTGCGATTTCTACCAAATTGTGCAGTTGGCTACCGCCAACTGAAATTATAAGCTTTCAAGCCACTTTCAAAAAAAAATGTTTCGACTATAGTCACGCATTATTAGATCAAAGGCAAACTATTACAATTATTATTTCTGTGACAAATGCCATTGAGACATAACTGTGGATGTGGGCATACAATGCATTAAAAAATGACGCTGTCAGAGTCTTAATGCCGTATGAATAAATTGATGACTTGATCTGACAAACATGTATGACTGTGCTTGTCATGCTATTAATTAAATAGAGACAAATTATGGGTTATTTAAATCTTGTAAATTGTCATCAGAATACACCATATGAAGTATAAATTTTGAAAAACACCTTAGCTTTGGAGGGAGGTCGGCCCTCCCCAAGCCCCCCCCCCCCACCCCCTCGTCGCTCAGATCTTGCACTCACTCCCTTGCTTATACCACCTGATTTTGGAACCTGAAATGTTGGCAAGTGAGGAAACAACACTGAAGGAGTTTATACATGTAGTAGGCCTACGGAAGTCTTTAGTTTTATACATGTAAGCATACGCATATTATCACAAAAGAAAAGGAAATACAGAGATTTACAGATGTGGCACTCTCTTCTACACGTGTAGGCCTGCTAACTCGTTCCAATAACAAGGCTGAAATAATCGATAACTGCGGTCGGTCTAAACATCGCAATACATTGAATTACACCCAAATTCATATCTAGGATCGCCGAATTACATTCAAATATGCTGAAATATAAAATTCAACCACCTCTGGAGTAGAAATTATGTTACATCAGATTAATCAGATCCCTTTACTCATATTACGGTTCAGAACGAGAATTAGGGATATGCTTAAGGAACTTCATTAGACTGATGTGAGGGCCACGTATTAATATCATCGAGCTGTTTTCATGCTTAAAGTTATGAATGGTAAAACTCCTACCTACTTGATTGATGCCTTTAAACCAGTGTCGGAAGTCCATGCCCGCATCATGGGCATTTTACAAGGCAAAGTAAGGCTAACCTGACAGTCCCTAACACACAAGGCAAGTCAAGTCAAAGGGCACTTAGGTTTATAGGTGCCAAGAGTTGGAATATCTTAAATGATAAGTGTTAAAGAAGCACCGTCCCTGACAGCTTATAAATCTGTATACCGTTAAACGTACCAGGTATAAGCGATTTGAGGTTTTTAAAACCTGCATTATGACCGTAATTTTGTCATTACATTAAGAAAATGTTTGAACACCATTGACGTTTCATCATCGAATCACAAACTTTTAGTTACTTTTAGTAATGACCCTTTTTATACTTTTTAATTTACCTATTGTTCATGTATTTTATAGCATATTATATTTATACCAATTGATGTATGAGTGCGAGTGTGTATCCAAGGCCCCTTTGGAAAGCACCCTGAGTGCTGATCAGGGCTACCCTGTATAAATAAATAAATAAATAAATAAATAAATAAATAAATAAATAAATAAATAAATAAATAAATAAATAAATAAAGAAAGAAAGAAAGAAAGAAAGAAAGAAAGAAAGAAAGAAAGAAAGAAAGAAAGAAAGAAAGAAAGAAAGAAAGAAAGAAAGAAAGAAAGAAAGAAAGAAAGAAAGAAAGAAAGAAAGAAAGAAAGAAAGAAAGAAAGAAACAAAGAAAGAATGAAGATCTAGGTCTATGATCAGTGACTTTCTTTAAAAATGATGAGGGGGAGAGGGATCCCCCCATGATTTACATAAATAAATAAATAAATAAATAAATAAATAAATAAATAAATAAATAAATAAATAAATAAATAAATAAATAAATAATATCTAGGTCTATCATCAGTGGTTTTCTTTAAAAAAAAATTGATGAGGGAGGGTGGAATTTTTACCCCACCCACAATGATTTACTTTATTAAAGCTCTAAACCCCATACATTCATTCAGAATGCCACAAGAATACTTCAAGGGACTAACCATCAGAATTTTGGAGAAGGGAAGGGGCTATGCATTTTTTAAAATAAATGATGTACGTCTGAAAATCAGTGAAAAAAATGTATTGCCTCAGTTAATTTGAAAAATTAAAGTACTGCTTGTAAAAGTAAAAAATTGGTACTGTTTATAATAAAAAAGTACTATTGAGCAATGAGCAATGTTGAAAACTCTTTGGAGCTAATTTTGTGGTACTTTTGTCTGGTTGAAACATGGGGAAGTGAGATATATACCAGCCCTTCTTTGGCTTTTCTTCAGACTTTTCACCTTTACGAATATATCCTTTTTCTAGATAGGTGTCTATGTTCTCTGAATATGATTTAGCCACTTCCTGGTCCTTTAACAATCGTTTATCGTATTCTGTAGACGACGGAATGCCATATTAAAGTTATTCTCAGGCAAATCAAGTGCATTTTCTCTCCATGGCTGTGCCACTTAACATCTACCATTTTCATATTTCAGTGATTCCTCGACTTTGTTGTAAGCAGCACAGTCATCTGGATTCACAAGTTTATTTTGATCCAGTGGTCTAATGCTCTCAGCTTCCCCAAATTGTCTGATGATAGAGTTCAACTCACTAATTTCTGATTGTCTCTATACGAAGTCCGTCATATCGTAGTTTTTTTTTTTTGTACGGTTGATTCAGATCCATTGACAGTGCCAACAGCTGTCCATCCGAGAGGTGTCAACCAAGCCATCGGCTCTCCAGGTCATCCTATAATGTCTCTCATTGACTGGTGTAAGCCTGCATAATCTAATCCATTTAAAATGTCAACGATTGGATGCGGTGATACTTTGGGAAAGTTTAAGCCCTTCAAGTGCTTCCATTCTGTTGACCACTTGCTCCAGTCTATAACTTTAATATCTCTGGTGACCCGATTGGTCGTAAATGTATCAATTTTCTTTTTTTACATGTCCGTTGACTCCCTCAAGTCCGAGTTCTGCAGGCACAGTTTCAAAAGTTTCAACTTCACTATTCAACACACTAACATTCACGGATTTTAACTGTCCATGTAAATTCAGTTCAGCAGGAACATGGCCATTTATGTAAGTTTTTGTGCTTGCATCATCAAGCAAAGCACTCACTTTAACTTTACTATGACCGTTTGTCAAAATCACTGGCACTGTTCGCAATGCTACAAACTTGCGGTTTTGCTCCTGTTGTTTTGTTACCAGGGAAACGTCGGGTGCTACAGTTGAGGATGCAGATCCGTTAACGCTTTGCTCCCCTTCCTTAGGGGACGTGGGTTCAGCTGGCTCACTGTTGTGCTGCTCTAGCTGCTGTGTCGCTGTAGAATCGCAGTTTTGTATAATAGTCTACTATGTCTCTTGGTGCAGCCATTAATGCCACAGGTTCAGCATCTCGCGCACCCCTGTCCCACGTGCCTGTGCCCTAAGCACTGATAACACAACTTTAATCTTTTCGCGGTATCCCATCTTCTGGCAACATTCTCTCCATAGGTCCTGGCAATTCTAAGGCCCATTATGACCATTGCACACTTTACACGCTTTGTTAGGATTCTGTGGTGCGGCTTCTTTATCACGGCTTTGCCCAAAATGGGTACGTTGAACTTCTCTTTCCTGTGTTAATCCACAAACAGTCTCACAAGCAATAGTTTGAAACTCCGATTCCTAAAATGATAAACTTTTTCAGGATTTCAACTGACTCCTCTTTTGAGTTTTCAAATACCCAACGATGGTACTGAGCAAGCATGGACTCTGTAAGTGCTTTCTGTAGTTTTGTATACAGAGATCCACTGCCTAATTCGTCAAGAGCGTCCAGCTTCCCTCATATTCACAACTGCGATATCTAACAAATCCGCAAACTTTTCCAAGTCGGGTGCATTTCCTTGTCAAATCGGTCGAAAGTTTTCTATTTCTTCAATAAACGACGCAATCTGTCGACGTTTTCCGTCATACTTTCGTTCGAGATGGTCTTTTGCCACCTGATAGGCAGCCGAGGAACGTCCTAAACTTTCAATTGATTTGAGAGTTTCCCCAGACAAACATTCCCGAAGTTGAAAAAGTTTGTATTCAGGTGTTGGTGGTGCCTTGTCAATGCATGCGACGAAAGCAGCTGTCCAGTTTTCGTATGTAACTTGTCTCCATTGCAAAACTGGTGTTGAGACCCGCTTAAGCTGCTTCCATAGGTGCTGGCCTAAAGATCCGCTCATCATTTTATTGTTTCTCTGTTGCGTTGTGCTTGAACCTGGTAATCCCGCCTCGCTGTAACCTGCAAAAAAATCAGCAACTGCCGTTGTTGTTTCAGCAATTGGTATGCTATTCAGGTAAGCGCATACGATCCATTCTGATCTGTTCTTGAAAGACCCGCTGACTTTCCGCAACTTCTTGCTCTTTTTGCAAGAGTTCTTGCCTAATATGCTCCGCATTTTGTTTCACTTTGATTTCTTCCCATTGCCGTTTGCGAGTATGCTCCGATATATCCGAGGTTGTGGCTGAACGTGAGTCCTTTTTTTACTTCAAGGTATTCCTGAGCTTTGTCCTGAGTCTCAGCACACTCAGTCTGTAAAAGATCAATTTCGTCATTTACTTTTGAAGCATTTTCATTGTCACTTAGCTTTTTATACTCTTCTTAAAGCTTGACATGACAGCAATTACACTTTCTTTAGCTGCGCAGAGGTTTTCATGAGCTGCTTTGAAATCCTTGCCGCTGATCACTTCTTCGTTGTTCAACCATTGTATAACTCCATGTTTGGCCCATGTAAAGGCTCCCTTTAACCTGGTCTTGTCCCGCCGAAGCGGCTTTTAAATGTCCCGTGGATCGCTCTTGTTAACTATGCTCTGCTACCAAAATATGGTGTGACGATTAACCATACCATGAACGAGTAACAAATAAATTTCTATGGTCCGCTTTTGACCTGAGACACACGAAAGCACACGTCTGATTTGTGTTGAAGAGAACTAACAAGCAACTAACTTTTAATTCAACAAAACATACATGCGTCACAAGTGGAATTTGCCGGCAATATAATATAGAGTCGTTCAGAGCAAACACGTGGCCACCCATAAAGCAAACATACGTAATAAGTGGAATTTTCTGGCAGAAAATTGAGAGTCGTTCAAAGCAAACACGTGGCCACCCATAACACGCTGTCCCCGTCAAGCTTGATGGCCTGTTTATTTTATCAAGATGCTGTATAGACAGGAGGCTAAATTATCTAAATTGTAACCACAACGCTGGCGGTCTGGCGATAATTAACATACCACGAATAGAGAAGGTGTGATAATCCCAATTATTACCCTTTCAGAACAGGCATTGTGAATTTTTTCGGTTTTTTTTTTTTTTTTTCATGATTTTTCAGCGCGATTCTTTGTTGTTTTCAGCATTATAAGTGCTGCCTGTATTTTAGAAATGGCATTTCTGAAACAACATAGAAAGAACTATGTTGAATTTGTATGAATTACATACACATATTTAAAGTTAATGTTACATGGCATACCCCCACCCCT
>OZ026614.1:112102804-112135804 GCA_964020975.1 Hermodice carunculata | reverse complement strand
ATAATGATGAACTTCCTGATTGGTGTCTCAGACTAAGGGGAGGGTCACAGTATAGTTTCATTTACCTTACTATAAATAAAATCATGTCGAAGAAGGGCAGACCAAGTGTAGTAACACGGTACTTGGTCTGCTTTGCAGGCAATCAGAAGCTATACTTTGTGCAATTTATAAGTCTGGGTCACCAGACAAAAAAGATAACTATAGAGGAATATCTCTTCTTGTAGTTTGTGGGAAAATTTTTACAAAAATCATGAACAATAGATTGTTGGAATGGAGTGAAAGGTTAGGTAAGCTACATGAATCACAATGTGGAGCTAGGAAAAATAGATCTACAATAGATCAAATATTTACCTTAAATGCATTGAAAGAAAAGTACTTGTCTAAAAAAGGTGGTCGTCTCTATTTAGTATTTATAGATTTTTCAAAGGCATTTGACCATGTGAAACATTATTATCTTTGGTATAGACTTATAAATCAAGGTATATACATGGTAAAATTTTACAAGTCCTAAGGTCAATGTATGCACAACTAAAATCTTGTATTCGTACTCCTGAAGGCCTTACAGAGTTTTTTGATTGTAGCATTGGCACCCGTCAGGGCTGCATGATCATCCCGCTACTCTTTATTTTGTATTTAAATGATTATGTTTTAGATTTGGAAAAAAAGGGATGCCAAGGTATTTACATTTCTCCAGAATGCCCCAATCTACTTGCACTTGAATTTGTAGATGACATTGTAGACTTCAGTGACACAGTAGGTAGACTTCAGAGACATCTACTTGTACTAGAAGAATTTTGTGATAATTGGGTAATGAAGGTAAATATTCAAAAAACAAAAGTAGTCGTGTGTAGAAATGGTGGAACTCTCCGAAAAAATGAAAGATTTTATTTCAGAAATGAGCTTTTGGAAACACAGTCTTATTACAAATATCTAGGTGTCATGTTTTCTAGCAGATTGAGTTGGTCAGCAGCAACGAAAAATTTGGCAGTAAAAGCACAAAAAGTAATTTGCATGCTGAGACATTTTGAATTCAAATGTGGAAAACTTTCTTATGGTATAGCATTTCATATTTTTGATAACATGATAAAGCCAATTTTTCTCTATGGATCCGAAGTATGGGGGACAAGTTACTGTGAAAATATTGAGAAAGTACATATTAAATTTTGCAAATACTTCTTGGGAGTTCCTTCATCAGCTAGCAATGCAGCTGTTCTAGGTGAGTGTGGAAGATATCCTTTGTCTGTATTTTATATGAAACGCAGTATTAAGTATTGGACTAAATTGTTATTGATGAATCCTAATAGATATCCAAAACAGTGCTATGAAATGCTTGTTAAATTAGATGAAGCTGGCAGAAAAACATGGGCTACAAATGTGAAATATTTAGTATATAGATTAGGTTTTGGACTTGTCTGGATATCGCAGGAAATTGGAAATGTTGATTTATTTTTGAGTGAAATTTCACAAAGGTTCAGAGATGTAGCATTGCAATCATGGCATAATGATTTGGAAAAAAATAGTAAATTAACATATTATGTACAGTTTAAAACTTTATTAAATGTCGAAAGATATATTACTGAATTAAAAGAATGGAAATTAAGAAATGCTCTATCACGTTTTAGAATCTCATGCCACTCATTAAATGTTGAAGTTGGAAGAAGAAATAATACTGATAAGGAATATAGATTATGTAGATACTGCTTGTCAAAAGATTTATCTTATGTTGAAGATGAAATTCATTTCCTTTATGTTTGTAAAAAATATACACACTTAAGAATTAAATTTTTACCAGAACTGATCCATGTCCATCCAGATATTTATCATTTTAACAGGTTAATGTGTACTGAAAACTATGCAACAATTGTAAGATTATCTCTATTTATTTGGGAGGATTTAAAGAGTTACAAGATGATTAATTTGGAAGTACCGGTATGCATTTGTATTATCTAAATGAATTCATTTTGCTTGTTTTTGTATATCTGTTTTCACTCACAAAATTCAAACTGACATTTGTATTATAGGCCAGAGGCCTGAAAATACGGAAATAAAGAATTATTATATATTTTAAAAAAATACCATCACTGGTATAAATAGGTAAATAGTAATACAATTTTTAGCACCATAAAGTTGACTAGAGGTGTTATGAGGTAAAGTGTACTAAGGTATTAGCTGAAAGCCACCTCTTCCACTGAGAAAATTCTCTAGGTGGGTTAAGTATACTTTACCCTGGGGACTTTCCCTCTTACCACTCTAAACACTTTGAGGACTACACTTTGTCATTTCAAGCTCCATCTTGATATTGTTTGACTAATGTTCTTCAGTTAGTGTTGTATTTTTTAGGTATTTGGTCATATCTCTGGAGACATTTCCACAGTTTTGTGTAGTTGTTGTTTTTTATAACCTTTGCGTTGTAGTTTTTGCAACAAAGTTCTGACTCTATTGACAAAATCGCTAAAAAGTGTGGTGTTTCTAGCAATACATATCACTTGTCCGGTACAAACTCTATATGCTTGTTTCTCTGGAATGTTTCCTGTCAGATCAGGGTAGTACATGTAGATAATATCAAATTTGAACTGGTCTCTCTTGTCAAATATTTTTCTTACATACTGGTTGTTCTTTATTTCTATATCTAGATCAAGGAAAGTAGCTTTTGCATCACTTTCATTTTCCAGATTTAATATTAGTTCTTTGGGATGTATGTTTTTCCAATTTCCCTTTATTTCATCTCCAGACAGATGGTGCAGGGGACGACACTACCCCCCCCCCCCTGCACTTTATGTGCCGATGGTAATAAAACAGACAAACTGCAGCACCACTTAGTCATCTCATCACAGAGGGTTTTTGAAGATTTTGCCCCAAGTGACACAAATTGTTAATACAAATTCCAAACATTACTCAGTCTGGATGGAGCAGCAAGACGATTTGAGTAAAATATGTATAACCCCGTTCAAGGCACATTCCCATCATGTTCAAAAACCTGGCAGATAGTTTCTCACAGGCAATTTAAAATATGAATTGTGCCTGGAATGGATGGACAGGTCCAGCTCTAACAGGCCTAGCTGACTGGCAAGTCAGCTCAACTAAAAGCCTCAATTTAAACAAAGCTGACATGAATCACATAGCTCTTGAGAAAACCTTGTGCCAAATTAAAGAGTGACATGATAAACATGTCTAACTCTTGCTGTCACACATGGGCCCCCAGTGCCAAACTGTCCGGTAACTCTCTAGTGCTAGAGGTATGAAAACCACAAAAATATTCATTTCCGGAAACAAAGAGCAATAAGTTTGCGCATGTAAATGTGCCTCAATATACATCAAAATTAATTGTATTGTCACAAAAGATGTGATAAATGACTGATAATTCATAAATTTATAGACATTAAGGTTAGAAACAGGTTTAAAGAAAATACCAACATGCACCTCCAACACAAGAGAGTACCGAACAATTTAGCATTAGGGGGCGCATGCTTGCTGTCAAGCATAAAATGTCCAGTCAAGGCAGTAGATACTCATATTGGCAGTGTTGCCAATGGGGATCTCATGGTGGCCTTGTTTACAGGATATTTAAAGAAAAATATCTGAAGTAGCAAAAATTTAGATGTTTTAACATACAATGTAAAGCAGACATAATAGTAAGAAATACTAGTTGCCAAACAACAAGAGGACCATTATCACCCTGTGCTCCTTTTGTTGTGCAAGCACTGGTCCACAGTTGCTGAAATTTAAAGCCAAAATAAACCTGAGTACTTCCATACATATGGCAAGAAGTGTACCTGTATGTATATACTTCCATCCAGCAACCTTTGTTTTGTGAAAATCAGAAAATGAAAATGTGAAAACTGCATCGGTCACGAGTATTTTCCGTTCACCATAATGGTTTGGGTCTGAAGCCAAATCAAATGATATATTATAGACAACTTGCCAACTTGGCTCCCATAGCACAGCTGGTGTACCAAACAACTGCATCTGGTTGCAAGCTCCCCCCCCCCCCATTTTAGTAACTAAACAAATACTAGTAACAAGAATCAGCACCTATTGATGAGTGTAACACACACATGACAAAACCATAGTCAAACAACTATTTTGGTCTCAAAATGAAAGATGAGAAGAGGAATGATGGGAGAAAGGAAGGAAAGAAAGGAGGCTGGAAGGAAAGACAGTCGGAAGGATGTGAGGAAGTAGGACTTGAATGGATGGATCACCAACCGTGTATATAATGATCCTCTCCCTCTAAAATTTTTTTTTTTTTTTTAAATGTAATTTTGCTAACAGTACGAGTTGAATGGATCGATGGATCACCAACTGTGTATATTATGATCCCCTCCCTCTGAAAAAAAAAGAAAAAGAAAAAAGTGAGGTCTATTCATCAAACTCTACCTTTGTAAATTTTTTTGTATACTTCCAAGTTGATACAGACCCAGTTTCAGCCCACTTCCTACTGGATGTTCACCTCTGTGCAGATACATGTATGTTAACAGAACTACATCACAATGATGTAGCTACCAAGACTCTTAATATGATGCGTTAACACTGAAGATCTGCGTGTCACTGGGTTCTCTCAGACAATTTACCCACAGACACGTGTGTGTTTGATTGCCCCGCACATAAGAAGTGCCAGGCAATGAAACTTGAATTACCCCCTTAACCTACCTGGGCTAGTTTCACTTGTCTCTTTGCGAACACAGGGCTCATGCCTATTTCCCAACATGTTCAGGCCAGCTAGGCTTACAAATTTGACAACATCTTGTTTGTCAGTTCGTTTGTTTTCTTTTCGATGTAATTACACCCTCTCTGACTATGTATGACTGCGCTGTTTTAGGTGCTGCGTGTGTCACCTGACTTCAGATGTCACACATACAGCTGTCCTGTCCTGTGGCCTGTGTGTCCCCACCAATGGGTTCCCAAGTACAGTGTACGTGGTTTCTCATTAGTGGGCTTGCCAGAAACTGAGATGTTTTAACTTAACTTGAAAGCCGATGTACAGTTGTATGCATCTCATAAAACTAGAGTATTAAGATTCAAAGGTGATGTGGACATGCCAAGACATATACACGTTGCTGTGTGAAAACTAGACTAGACTCCCCTATTTGTCTATAATGTACTGTTTACTGTTGCAACAGTTAAAAATTTTGTTAAAGATCAGAAAATTCAACAAGAAGCACCAACATAGTTTACAAATTTGTTACATATCAAATCAAAATGCACTTCCACCAAGGTTGATGAGTATCTGCATTGTATAACCAGCAGTTTGAGGGGAAACGGTGAAAAGTTAAACACAAAAACTCATTAAAAAAACAACAAAAAAGTACTTAAAAGCAGCATCAACTAAAGCACAAATTATGGTTTACAGGGGCCAATAGATGTTTCTATTTGGTTTTGAAACAACTGGCCCAGCATATTTTAAGGAAGGTTTTTCCAATATTTCTGCCAAAAAAATTAACATAAAATGCATACATTATTTTCACATGCTGAACAACCCCGGGCAGAGAGATCCACTGAGGTTAAGGTGCATATCCACCAAGCTTGAAGATGATTTGGTCAATGTTTTTTTTTAATGTGGAAGAGGCGAACTGTGTACACCTAAGAGACACAGAGACAAAAAGTGGTGACAAAAGTTCAGATGTCTTGCAAAAAGTCAGCATACACAAAATCATTAGGAGATGAGCCAGTAATAAGCTAAGAGAGTCATTCAGGTATACTGTGTATCCTTCCTGTTTAAGTTCCAAGCTTCCTGAACTGATAATCTCGAAGCCTGATATCCATGAATGCAAGCTGAAATGACATTTCCGAAACTTATTGGTTGACATTTTCTTGACTTTGGTTGACATTTTCTTGTCCAGTTAATTAACAGTCTGAATTCAAGCGGTGATTGGTTGATTGAATAACACAGATCTAAACAGACTATGAATGCTATTGGTTCAATCTATTCAGTCCACAGAATTGGCAATCTGTATGGTGAATGGCTGATTAGAAATGAAGATGTTGACAATATTTGAGGTGAAGTGGTTTTTAATGCTAATGATTACCCTAAAGCTGCAATGGATCTGTGTCCTGATTGGTTGAAGCTGTCAGAGTTCATGCTGATTGGATAATTCTATTTCAAGAGGTTGACTCACCTCATCTGCATCCACCTTCTGCACTCCTCTGCCCTTGACATTCTTGTACGAGTAGATGAGCCAGGGACGCAGATGCTCATGAGCCACATAGCGAGCGACAGTCACTCCCACACGCAGCACCTGAAACAACGCAGTCATACATTGTCAGGTAATAGTCAGGATCATCAATGTATGTCAAGTTTCATGGAAGGCAGATTGATAATTACCTTTCTAGCATATATAACATACCCAGTAAAAATACTGATTCTGTCTGTAAGCCAGCAAAAGTTAAGCACAATTAATATGTATATATATATATATATATATATATATATATATATATATATATATATATATATATATATATATATATACATACACATGTATCTGTATAAATGGAAATATTCCCGAGTGGAGAATTTCCCAACTTTGTTGGGAATGAAAATTGTCAAGTTTTTATTTTCCCAATTCACAATCTGAAAACACGTTGTCTTATATAACTAGCAGTCACTGTTGAAAATTTCTCAGCTTTTATTCTGCCAAAAGATTTTATTTGGGAAAATTCGGGAAATGAAATATCTCAGAAAGTTTTCCACTTATACAGCACATATGTATATAAACTTTTAACTTTTGCTGGCTTATAGACAGTCAGTAGTTTTCAATATAACCTCCTTCACAGAAATGTGATCAGAGGAGACTTTTCCAATGTTCTCTGTACTAGATTCACTTCTCTTGGTCTTCATCAAATATTGGCGCCACGCACTCGGACAAAAGATGTGCAGTCAATCCAGATAACTGTCACAATTCAAGTGCATTCTGCTTAATGTACATGTATGACCAGGAATCAGTCATGCTCGAGCGAGGCACTGGTGCATGAGTGCCAAGTACACATGATGCAGTTACATGTACATGTGCCAGTTGTGGACTGGCTCCATGTTCATGTCTGTTGACGTGACGATGCTTTGGCTATGCATGGTAATGTAGGTTCCCAATGAAACATCAGCTAAACAACCACTCTGTACATGTATATTGAATAACTGTTTCAGTGCCAAGTTTTGGACTGGGTCAACAGCTTTCCTCGGCACCTTGGCTGCAACGTGCCCAAAGCACACTGAGGAAAGTTGTTGATCTGAAGCATTTTTGTTCTCTGGGACCATGGGCTGGTACCTGAAAGCGAAGTCTTGTCACAAGGAATATGAATCTAGCATTCTTACCACAATTGAGAGCAGTTTGTCCTTAACCCTTAAAGTGCTGATTTAAGATTGAGTCAACAGCAAAGTGTCTCGAGGAAAGCTGTTGACTAAGATTACTTTTTGCTTCAGACAAGGCTTGCTGGTATTTGAATGAAAGGTATCTTCATGAGGAATTTGATTCTTTTAACCATTATATGTTTAATGGTAATGAGAAAGCAACTATAGCAGTGCTTAGCACTTTAAGGGTCAATAGCTTGACTTCAGTTGCAGTTGGCACTGCAACTGAAAGAGTAAATGGCACGAAGCAGGTGCAATCAAAAGTCTTTGTGGCAAAAATATGTAGCCTTCATTGTGGTGAAATAAACCCATTTCTATGACATCAGTTTTTGTTAAAGTAATATCTGTACATGCAATATCCATTTTTGCAAACTTGTGACAGGTTTACTTTGCTGTCATTGCGTGATATGTGATGCTAAATGCAGTCTGCAGAGGAACAAAGGAAAAAACCAAAATAACTAGAAAGGACTTTTTTTTGACAAATGTCCCATGTATATATAACTGTATTGCATCGAGTCCCGGATGTGATGAAAACGCTGCTTGATATAAGGAATGGCTCCTGTTGACAGCGAAACTTTAATGGGATTACCATGTTATACATATATTAAAAAAAAAAAAATGCATAATAATTCAGGCCTTTTGAACCCTTTTACTGCACTTGAAGCTGGACTCTTTGTGGCACAGATGTGCTTCAGATTAGCAGGACTTAATCTTATTATAGTTATCACCACTCAAAGAGCTAAAAGAAAGGGGGATTTCAGGTCAGAGCAACTTTTGGGAGGGGGGGGGGGAGTTGCATATGGCTAACATGTATGGCCTGTGTGATATCTGTTGCCATAGTGACAGTCTACCATAGAGATGACCCATATAGTAACCCTTCACAAGAAAACAATGGCAGGTCCCTTGATGTTTCCAGTCAGGAGAAGGCCATTGTTGACCATGTGTGGTGGACCTATGGTTGACTAGCGCTTTTCTGTGAGGATAAATACAATGTGTTATTGTACGCTGTATTAGCTAAAGGCTGATTCATTTCCTTCCATGATTGAGTATTTCTGAACAGCGTTTCAGCATGTACTTTATTACCACTTTTTTTCCCCCTTTTTTTGTTTGGCATCAATATTGTGTATGCTCATATATACAGCCACAATGTAGTTGCAGCAACGGCTAAAACACCATGCGTAAACATAAGAGTCTCTCCCCTGATTAACTATACTGATGCTAGAGTACATTGTGTATGTGATACGATAATCCCTGGCATTATGTTTTGCACAGTCCACGTCAATACTATAATCCCTGGCGTTACTGTGTATTGTCCTGGGCGCACAGCGTGTGTGACACGATACTCCCTTTGGTTACTCTATGCTATCCCTGCTAAAGTGAGCATGTAACACAGTAATACCAGGTCTTATGTGTATTGGGCAACACATACTGTGACAGCCATACCATAATCCCTGGTATTGTTCCATTGCACGTACTCTTTAACAGAGTCATCCTTGGTTTAAAGTACATCACATCGACAATCTCACCTTCATTGGAAACACTATATTCTGATTGTTTGACACATAACTTGATTTTTTTTTTTTCCTTTGAGGATGACCGTGTCACATTTGCCAAATGCGATGGCAGCTTAAATGAAAGCAACACTTTTATTAACTCTTTCAGCGCCACATTTGAGATGAGTCAACGGCTTTCTTTGGTGTGCTGCAGACACAATGCACCCAAAGCATGCCAAGGAAAGCTGTTGACCTGGACCATTATATTTTCTGTAACCGCAGGCATGATGGTATTTCAATGAAAGGTCTTTTTGATAGGGAACATATATCTTGTACCCTTATTTATATTCACAGCAGTTTCTTTCAAGTAGTTTGACTTCATTATAGGTGGCACTGAAAGAGTTAAAAGCTAATTTTGTGTTGCTGCAAAACACCACAGAAAATGTCAGAATAGTTGTACAGATAAACAAGGCTCAGTCGTGGTCCCTGCACAAAACCAAAGCTGTCTTGGCTCAATTTTCCCTCACTGTATGCATTCAGCAAATTAGCCAGTTGAGACATTTGGGTTTCTTTTTTTTTTTCCTTTTTGCAAAGAACTCTTATGAGCAATGTTTACCTGCAATAATCCCACACAATCCTTTGCGAACACAGACTTATCATATTACATTTTTGTTATACAATGTGTCTACTTATGGTCAGAATGAAAAAAAAAAAAGGACAAACGAGAGAGACAAGAACTTTGGCTAAAGGAACCTAAAAAAACATAAAAATTGTTGATCTGTTGTAAAAGTTCCACGGATGCAAATTGAAAGAAACAATATTTTGTCTGTCTGTAATGCTTAAGTACCAGTATATGTCATCTTCTCTTGTCCAACTGGAGACTTTTTTTTCATAGTTTATATTGTACCATGCTAATCATTTGCCCTGGTGGAATCACAGCAAAAATTTGAAAGCCAATGAAAAAAAACGAAACACAAACAAGGGCTAAGCCCTATGGAATCAGCACTTGCTGAGTGTCTGGGCAAGTGCATTTGATGTCATATGCCAAATTGAACAGAAAGACTAAACAGAAGTAAAAAAAAAAAACGATGCCTAAAATTCAGTCAATTCTATCATGAATAGTCGATACATCATGTACTTGCTAACTTAGCATGCAAGCAAATAATTCAGATTAAACAATATCTCCCTACATATTGCATACTATCCTTCATCACAGAACAAAAATTACAAGGACAATAATTTTGGCTCCATCACCAAAATACATCTTAATATTTTTTATTGATGTGACCATATCAATAAACAGTATACCAATAGCATGCCATTGTTGGGCACACCCGAAATACATTTGTAGCCAACCTTTAACAGCTTCCCTCTGGCCTGCATTGACAATGTTTATTTAAGTGCAAGCGTGTGAATTTTATCATGGATAAACACCAATGCTTGCGGATGGCTATTTTGATTTTGCAGTAAAAAAAGTATATTCTTATTAAATGGATAAAAATCAAACAACTGTCTATTTTTCATGACATTTTGAGTGACACAAGTGCAAATTTACCTGAAAACTTAGCATTTTTGCACCTTTGTGCTCACAATGTTTTGCATCGTCCACTATTATGTTGTTTTTTTTTTTTCTGCTGGAATCTAAAGATTTTTGTCTTTCTATGTAACAAGCTCTCTTATTGGCTAAGAAAAAAATTCCTGCAGTATCCCTCGAAAAATAGCCCAAAATGAGAATGGAAATGTCATTTAATCTCATTTTAAACGTGCTTTGATCACATATGCCACTCAATGTTCAATCAAACTCGTTGGTGGCCAAGCCATGTGCAGGCCTCATGTCCACAATGTTGGAAAACAAGTCATATTCACACAAAGATTATTGGACCAAGATATGATAAATTTTCACATCATATTTTCTCAAAAAGACTTTGGTCGAATAAATCTAGACACAAATAATGGCATCAGTGAAAATTCCTAGGGAAGGCAAGGAAAATACACAGATTTGCTTAAACACGATGTGCTGTTGAAGGCTCTCTCCGATGCATCATGTAGTTGATGTTTTTATCAAAATTTTGTTGTTTTAATTTTACTAAAATGTTTGAATGGAACAAATCTGTATGACAGAACAAAATAGGAATGAAATTCATGATCAAAGGCTGGAAAAAATAAACGTACATAGCGGAAAATCATGCGTGGGAGCATGCTTGTGCACACACCTGTGTACACTCTCTTATCACCCATGCCATTTAGCCTAATCTGGGAGCCACCTATAATCATATGCAAGTGTACGGAAGTTGACTTTCTGCATCAGTGATGCGTTTTTAGGGGAAGTCATGTTATGTGAAATTTACCACATTTGGGACCTTATGTTGACATGAGAAACCAGTAAAAAAGCCCCCCCCCCCCCCCCCATCAGTTGCCTTTGCACCAATGCTTCATGTATAGCAGGGTCTATTGCTTTAATGGCAACATTTATTTCTGCTGCACATGGCATTAGAAGGAGATATGTGGTCTATACACAACATTAGAAGCATGTATGCGGCCTCTACATGTATGATGAGTATCAAAATTAGTGGGTAACAAAAAGATACTTTCACAATGCAACACAGTCTCTCATTGGTGAACATCTCATTGCACTTACAGTCTCATTATTTTAAGCCAATCATGTATGTAACATTCTTTTCTTTTGTGCAAGACCCCTTTGGCCACTCCCAATTTTTCCAGAGGAGGACACCAAACAGAGACATTTTTGGATGTCAGGAACAGTTCAACAGCTCAAATAATTTAGTACATACTACAGTTTCAGTTGCACAATTTGTTTCTGCAACACCCAAGAAACACATATCAGGTGAATATTTTCCCATATTTTGCAAAATCTGAATTAGATACAAAACCATTAGAAAACAGAACTCTTTTCTACAACCTCGAGATACACACAAACCAAGGTAGTGTAAATTGGTCCATGTTAGCTGTATAACGGCACACAGGAGTGTCTTTATTCTTGGAGGTGGCAAATGTCAAAACCTGCATCTTTATTCACTCAAATCATTATGTACTACATGGTTGCAAGGCATTACCCGGGCTATGGAATATATTACTGTCAGATTTTTATACTTATCACACAGAAATCATACCAGTTTTTTTTTTTGTGACTGTCCCCCCCCCCCCCTTTATTTGCAACAATGAAAGTCCTTTATAATCTAAGATTATATCATGCTGTAAACCACATGCTAGAAACTAAGGACCAGAAAGCATGTCATCTTGAGGTGTGGTGGTTATTCCCAACGGACTTTTTAATCATGTTCAGTAGCAGTTGATATTCATGAAAATTATTTGACAGATATGCTCAGATGCCTCTGCAACCCTGACAAGAAAGAAAACTACTTTCTCTTGGGGACAAGAACAATGCCTCCAGCCAGCATCCTGCTGGGAGCAGCCAGTCTTATCTGATTAATTAGCATATACTCACAGCAGGCAGCACATCAAAGTCTGCAACTCTAACCTGGGCCAGCCTTGAAACCTTGGGTGAAGAGTCACTAGTATTGATAAGGGACTGAAACCATCATGATGGGCAATCTGCTCATAAGCACCAATTCCCCCCCCCCCCCCCCAAAAAAAAAACACTTGTAGTCCACGCATACTTGGTTTGCAGTTACAAATGGAAGCATTCCTCCTCAAAAATGAATTTCTAACATTTGCTTCCAGCTGATAGGCCATTTTAATATCCTAGAGGGCAGCACTTGATAGTGGTATTTGCATATAATTTACTCATTTGCATACCAGTAAATCACTGTGAAGCTTTTGTTATGTAAAGGGACTTTTTTTAGCAAATCACCCACAAAGCGGAATTGTCTCTGATAATAAAAAGAAGTGAGAATGTAGCAACTCATTTAGATATTAATACTGGGGAGACTAGTATGAAATGTTCCTGTATGAATCTGAATGAAGGGTTTGCATCTCTCATATTCCTTGACTTGGTTAAAATGCCACTTACTTGCAGGTATCAGTGATTCTCATAAATAGTAAAGTACAATCATTTATGTTCTACAATGAAAAAATGGTATGTATCTTGTTTTGCATTGCCCTAAAATGCCAACAAATACTTCTCATGAATATCTTTTTCCTAGAATGTTGGAAAATGCCAAGGTATTCAAGTCCCCAACCCATACCAACTTAATTCTCAGCAAAAATGCTGAGGAATGCCGAGATGCTTTTCACTCAAGACAGTATCTAGGCATTTCTTGGCAAAAATGGTGAGAAACACCAAGGTAAGAAGTAGGGTGAAAGATGCCTCAGTGTTTCTCGGCATTTTTGCCAAGAAACACTGAGGTACATGTTAGAATGGGGTAGAAAGGTACCTGGGCCTTTCATGGCATTTTCGCCGAGAAATGGGGAGAGTGGCATTGCAGCAAACTTCAGTGTTTCTTGGCAAAATTGTCACAAGACGCCGAGAAAAAGATTTTTGTACAGATTTCCTCGGCATTTCTCGGGAAAAAGTGCTGAGGATGGCCCTTTCTCATCGTTTTGGCTCTCCTAGTGTTAGGCATTGAGAAAGCTGCAATATATAAATGAGGGTCCCCAGGCTTTCCATTTGCTACTGGACATAATGCAAGTGCTTTTCTACACTACAGGATTCAGATTGAAATTGGGACAAAATGTATTACTGAAGTCTTGATAATGTATTTTATGAAGGCAACATTACCTCAATTCAGTCAAGAATATAAATCTAAATAAAGATATCGTTTTTTACTTAACCCAAAGTTCAAATTACCCACTTGCCCAGAGTCTCAGGGCAAACTCAAATGCAGTCTGGCAACTTCATTTTAAAGTGAAAATGTATTAAATTGTTTCCCATTGGGCAAGTTAGAATTTAGCATTTCAAAAAAAGAAGAAAATGAAGAAAAAAAATGAAAAGAAAAGCAAAATAATTTTTTGCAGGATCTAAAAATGCGGACAAGCAGTTACCGTAGTTACAGAATATAAAATTGGCAGATTCACACTCCTGAAGCTGCATTTTCGTTAAAAAATTGTCTAAATAAAAATTCCACTGGCCTCTGCCTCTGCCCTGCATGTCCGATCACGGCTTTGGCACTGCCATCTTCTCAGACATCTGGATTAGCCCCTGGCTAAATCCCAGCATGACATTCTATGGACGCATAGATGGGACAAAGCCCTGACAGGTGTTAATTATGAGAGAGGTATTTTAAGCTATTTTGTCCAGGATGTCGAGACTTGCATGCAATGTCTGACAGCTTCCATCTAGAAAACTTTTAGTGCAGGCTGACAACCAGTTGGACAAATGGAAGTTGTCATTTAAACGACCTGCGAGTGATCCAGACACAAGCAAGGCCGATATATTTCAAGAACAACAATCTGTGTACATCACAGCATTGATGGTGACTTTTTTTCCCAGGGCATGTACTGCCAATGAAAATGGAGACACATCTAGGTGATGAATGTATATGTGCAATTCTTTCCTTCTCTTGTTTCAAGTCTTCATTGTCAACAACACAATCTAGCAAACACTGCTACTAAAAATTTCTGCGGCCACAAAGGAACAAAAAATGGTACACAAAGAGGATCATGTTGTTGTTTCCTGTAATCTTTCAGCAATTTTCAGTTCGTTTTGGAAACGACTGCACACAGAGGACTAAACCCGTATTAAATCGCCATGTGGAATAATGACTATATCTATCACAATACCCATAAATTCCACACAGTTATATCTCCTCCAGCTTGTACACAATACAGCTGTTTTGACATTTATATGCAATTTCCCCCCAGTTCTTTGCAGAAACATTCAGATCCAGGATTTGCGTGGCGCCAGACCAGGTCAAGCCAACAGTACTGCCGCTGACAATCCTCAGCTCCAATTCAATCAATGTGCCAACTATTGCAGGCCTATGTCTCCTTATGCCCTGAGAATGTCACCAAAATGAATATATCTTACACTAAATCTTTTACTCTGGATCAATTTTTAGACTTGATCAAAAGCTTGACTCGTTTCATTTGAAAGTTGCTGTGCAAGGAATGCTCATACTGTTGTTGCAGGGGCTGGGCTCTGACTTGTCATGCACGTTAAAAACGACTGGCTTCGGACTTGTGCTGCCTGTCGGAACTTGAGGGGCTACTGATATATTTGCAGGAGGTTTACCCAATCGTATGCACTTTTAATATTAGTTCCAGTTATATGTGCTATCAAAAGTTCAATACACATATGTTAAAACAAAACAAACAAACAAAGAAACAATAAAACCACATATTTTATTTTTGGCTCCAAACCCTCTCCCCTCAGGCTTTAACAGTTCAACCTCCAAGTATCTTCCAACTTTGATGTAATACTAGTTTGTGATATGAATACATGATTTTCATATGCATGCATGCATATGATACTGATGTTTGACATTAATGTCAATTAACCCTTTTCCCTTGAAGTAAGACTGAGTTCTCAGCTTTCCTTAGCATGGGTTGGGCACTGAGTGCCCAACCCATGCTAAGGAAAGCTGCTGACCTGGGGCATGTGACCTTGATTCAACATATATAGGCTTCATCTACAATTCTCAGTTCAATTGTTTTTCATCACTGTTGAAGTTAGCTGAAAAAAACCCAAAGCAGACGACATTTGGCCACCAGCTGGTTTTGGCCAAAAGGGTTCAAGATAGTTCACCATTAGAGTGTACTGCCATGAGAAACCTGTTACCAACTGCAGGCTGCTCCAGATGGAAATATTTCCCAATGGCAAGTTTGTACAAGTACAAGTATATGTATTGCTGACAGCAGAAGAAAACAGTATGCAGTAGAAAAACTAACCACGCTTTTCATTCCCTCTCCCCCTCACTAAAACAAAAGTTCTTTATCAACATTTTGATGGCTTCTCTTATGCTGTGTATATGCAGGTAAATTGGTCCTTGGTACAGAACATAGGATTTTCCAGGCATGATAATAAGCAGTCATTCAATGCGTTTAAGGCAATGTCCAAGTGACTTTGCATAATTTTGTTCATTTTGAGATTCCGGACATTTTAGTGGACGTATATATGCACATGTTGAAATTCAGAAGTTCAAAACCTCGATATAATATGAAGAAATTAATATATTAATGCTTTGGCTGTTTACATGGTAAACAATGGACCACGGTAACCTTTGGCCCTTCAACCAACATGGTTTCATATGTTCAGTGAGTAAAATTCAGGTTGATTGATGCAGGCTTTCAATAGTGGGAGAGGTAACATTGCTTTGTATATGTGGACATTGCATTGCATTTGTGTCCAAAGTGTGACCTTGAAAAATAGGTCATGGTCAACCATGCTTACACACACACACAATACTTCTCATAGTGGTGTATTATCACATGCAATTCTCAAAAACTTCATAAGTTATACAGTGGTACCTGCTATTTAAGACCACCCCTACAGCCAACAAAAAGTGGTCTCATACTACAGGTGGTCTTAAATTGAAGGTATATTTAACATGTAAATACAGCAGAGGGTCTTGAAAGAGTGGTCTTAAAAAGACATGCAGTCTTAAATTGGAGGTGGTCTTTAGAGCAGGTACCACTGTAGTGGTAACACCAGATGGACGGACAGACAGACAGATCACAGACAGACAGACAGACAGACAGGGCAGGGCAAGACAATACAGTTTGGGCCCATAAGGCTGACTCGTAAAAACTACCTTTTTTTTTTGCCCAAATCACTTGTGTTATACCACAATTTTGAATTTTGAGTTCCATTTTAGGGCAGAGAGGTTCTGCAAAACTTACTGTCAATTGAGTACATGTTTATTTGGTTTATTATGTCATGGATACATGTTTCTGGGATATTTGGCCTAAAAGTGAAGTCACTTTTCAAGGTTCGACATTACCTTCAAGGCAGAAAATACAGATGTTATACTTGTCTGATCTTGGCACAACTGGTAAATATGTGGCTCTATGCTTCACTGCTGATTCTAATATGAGTGAGGCCTAAACATGGTCAAAACCATTGTCCTTACAGTACATAATGTAGACCCAATGTCTATGTCCATTCTTTAATCCAGCATAAAGGACATAACTAATTTTGAGTAAAACCACAAAACAACTGTCATTATACATTTGTATGTGCATCATACTGGAAGCTACAATGACACATTATAAGCAGGCCTTCAGCTATACACCGCTCATGGCTGAATCAAACCGCTTTGGTCAAATAATGCTGGTGCTGAACTGAAATGAGCCTGCTGCTAATTGTGCACACGTTTTATATGGCGACATGATACAAGCAGGGCTTTGACAAACATTATTGCAGTGACAATCACAGTGACAACTCTCTTTGCAGGACATTTGTACAGGCCTACACATGGTAAGAAACCGGCATAAACCTTGACTTCTTGGTAGATTTAATCTGTTGAAAATCATGTCACAAAACTGAGTCTGGCCGAAGAGCTTTGGGGATGAATGATGGCAATTCTCTTATTATACCCAGTCTGGTATGAAGTACACAATAAAAGCTGCAAGCAGCTTGTCTAAGCATCATCACCACGTTTCAGGCCAGATCACCAGTGATGCATGTACCCTGGGAAAAATCACTAATGTCATTCAGGGCATATAAAAGTGCATCTAGTGCCACTAGTAGGGTCTGTATTTTAAGTATACATTTCACACTTACCTTGGAAATTAAATGTTAAGCACTGTGTTGTTGTTTTTTTTTTTTGTTTTTGTTTTTATTTCAATGCTTTGAGATTAGTTCTACTTTAAGGACAATGCATAAAACAGGAGGGCTGCGTGAACAGCCCGTGCTCAGCTGACCTACAGATTCATCACACTTGTGGTTCTTGCAGGGCCACCTGGTGAACAAATTAAGAAATAAGAGTCCCTAGAAGTGTTCCTGTGCCACATCAAAGCAATTGGGAGAGTGGTTTCTGAGAAGAAGATTTTTTAAGATTTGCCCCCCAAAACAACACAAAAAATCATTAAAAATCCAAAAATCAATGAAGCGTGACCACTCAGCCAAACCACATAGAGACCCACCCAAAATACATTTCCACCAAGTTTGAAGTCAATCTGGCTTACAGTTTCGGAGAAGTCCATGTGAAATGTGAATTAGCATTTGAATGCCCATTGACTTGCACAGTAATCAATAGGAAAGGTGCATTTACCAATAAGTACATGTACCCTAATTGGAAAAAGGTGTTAAAAAGTGTTAATCCACAGCAGCGCCACCTAGTGAAGAACTTTGTCTGACCCTTCCAGAAGAAACATATCCCCCAAGTTTCAGCTTAATCTGAGTGATGGTTCTGGAGAAGAAGTCAAAAATGGCAAAAACACACAAAAAATTATTAAAAAGTAGTAACAACTTGCAGTGTCACCTGATGAACAAATTAAGAACTAAGAGCTCCTAGTAGTGTTCGTGTGTTATATCAAAGCAATTGGGTGAGTGATTTTGGAGAAGATTTCTTAAGATTTGCCCCCCCCCCCAATTATCATTAAAAAATAAAAATAAATCAATGAAGTGTGACCATTTAAACAAGCTTGGTAGAGAACCACCCAAGGTACATTGTCACCAAGTTTGAAGTGAAAAAGTTGAAAAAGTGAATTGTGGATGACGGATGAACGGAAGAAGAGTGGCTAGTCATATCTTAGCTCAGCTGACTGACAAGTCAGCTGAGCTAAGAAATCCGAAATTCCAAGAAGACCTTGGAAGAAGGACACCAGCAACGATTTTCTGAAAAGCATATCAAAAAAAAAAAAAAAAAGGAAGAAACAAACAAAAAATGAAACAAAAACGAACACAAAAAAAACAAGAGGGCTGTGTGAACAGACCATGCTCAGCTGACCTAGACATTCATCACACTTGCAGCTCTGTGAACTTGGGATAGGATCAAGGTCACCCATGTACTGAGTAAGTCTGACCTTTATAGAATAACACTACTATGCAACATCATGGTCCCAGTTCAAGTTGTTCTCAAGTTATAGGGAAGAGAAAATTTCATGTATGTTGTACTGTGACCCCAGAAACAAGGTCAAGGTCGCTCATGTACTGTCTAAGCATGACCTTCATACATCAAGGTCCTAACTCAAAACAAATCTCAAGTTGTCAAGTGAACAGTAAATTTCGTGTCAGTTGTCCTGTGATCTTGGGAATGAGATCCAGGTCAAAACATCACTGGAGCATGACCATTTGCACAAAATAGGTAGACACTTATAAAAGGTACATCCGTAAAAAATTTTGCTAAAAAATCTGGCCAATATCATTTAAGTTATAATCAATACAAGAAATTCCCACGTTAAACTTTCCTATTAAAACTTTTTTTGAAGATTTTCGACAAAAATCATAAAGAATCCAAATATCACTGGAGCATGACCATTTGAACAAACTTAGTAAAAACCCACCCACTGTACATTGCCACCAAGTTTGAAGTAAATCTGAAAAGTGAATCTGAGTGACAGTTTCTTCAGAGAAGTCCAAAATGTGAATTACCATAAGAATGCATTAGAACACCCATTGACTTGCATAGTAAGCAATAGAAAAGGTGCATTTACCAATAAGTACCCGAACTGAAAAAAATCATTAAAAATCAGGAATCTTCAGCAGTGCTACCTAGTGAACATCTTTGCTTGCCGTTTTCACAAGGAATATATCCACAAAGTTTCAACTTAATCTGAGTATAGCAGCTCTGGAGAAGAAGTCAAAAATAATGAAAACACAAAAAAATCCTAAATGACTTGAAAAAAACTGCAGCACCACCTGGCAAACAAATTAAGAACTAAGAGTCCCTAGGAGTGTTCTTCTGTTATATCAAAGTAATTGAGTGAACGGTTGTGGTGAAGAAGATTTTGTAAGATTTATCCAAAAAAAGAACATAAAATTCATTAAAAATAAAAAAATCACTGGAGCATGACCATTTAAACAAATCTGGTAGAAAGCTACCCAAGGTACATTGCTACCAAGCTTGAAGTCAATCTGGATGACGGTTTGGAGAAAAAGTTGACAATGTGAATGAGCACTAGAATGCTCATTGACTTGCATAGTAATCAATAGGAAAGCTGCATTGACAGATAATTACCCTAATTGAAAAAATCATTAAAAATCAGAAAATCACAGCAGTGCCACCTACTCTACAACTTTGTATGACACTTGCACAAGGAACATATCCCCCAAGTTTCAGCTTAATTTTAGTGACGGCTCTGGAGAAGAAATCAAAAATAGCAAAAACACACAAAAAATCATAAAAAATTAGAATTTAATTGCAGCACCACCTGGTGAACACATTCAGAACTAAGAATCCCCGGGAGTCTCACTGTGTGATATCAAAGCAATTGGGTGTGCGGTTTCGGACAAGAAGATTTTTTAAGATTTGCTCCCCAAAAAGAACAAAAAAAAATTCATAAAAAATCCAAAAATCAATAGAACATGACCATTTGATCAAGCTTGATAGAGACCCACCCCACGCACATCCCCACCAAGTTGAAGTGAATCAGGCTGACAGCTTTTGAGAAGTCGAAAATGTGAATTGGCGACAGACGGACGGACGACAGACCCTCACAAAAGCTAAGCTCACTGACAAATCAGCCGAGTTAAAAACCAACACAAAAAGACTATATTTGACTGAATATGTGTGTGTAAACATTTTTCCAATTCAGATTTGCATTGGATTTTTTTTTTTTTACACGATCCCTTATGATTCTGCCTTCCATCCACCCTAGCTGTGAATTAAATCAAAACCACACCTACACAGGCAGCCTATAAACCAGTCTGACCTTTCAAATTACCAAATCAGGCAGAACCTTATAGCGCATCTCTGCAACGCATGGTGTGGTAACTATCACAACAAAGTTCCTTGAAGCTGTGAACACTAAAGTGAACATACATCATAAAACTCATCCACACGTTTACGTCTGCCCAATCTCAACGGTTCACTGCCACAAAGTATCAAGCTGAAGAAGTTATCTCTTTCAGCTGCCTCATTTTCAATATCTACTGCATGATTGATTGGTACTCCCAGCATGGACATTCCTTGAAAGAGATTCTGTCCTCTTTGGGAACGTGCATTGGATTTCTTCATGTATTTAACTCCCACGATGGACTCTTGTTAATTATGAGATATTCTGCATGCATTCAAAATACATCCCGCATGAAGGATCACATTATATCTCATTCCAAATCACCCTATTTTAACAAATATGGATTTCCATGGAAACTTGAAAGTCCCCACATATACAGGCCTCCAAAGAATCAGGCAGAAGAATAAGCCAAGGAGTTGAAAAGGGCAAAGTATTGGTCATTATATCAACCATGCTATATATAGTGCTTGCACTGCACATCCCTGTGTCAGCTACCAGTAATTTAGTTGCTGAAGACCTGGAGCATGCAGCAGGAATTCTGCTGTGTTAACCTCCAGTCAGTTTCAAGAAACCAAAATAATCTCCGACAAAAACACATTTGTATTACAAAAAGCCAAAGATTTTGTCCACTCGAACAACTTTCATCCCATTCCAGGAAACGTACAGGTGAAAGGGATAAAATCTGCCATGATGGTTTCAGCCTGTGTAAAGGTTGCTCAAGTCTTATCCCAAGTATTTCAAATGCCAGCTGGGGTGTACATAACATCTTGGCTCAGTTCCCTTGTGTTTATGCTCATTTAACTATAAGGTCCCTTGTGTTCATGCTCATTCAACAATAAGGTCCCTTGTGTTCATGCTAATATACATGCAACTATAAGGAGAGTTTTTTCTCCCAGTTGGGGGCCTCTTGGCTGCTGTACCACATCTGGCTCAGAAACAAAATGCAGACTTCAGTCAGATACTGATCCTTATATGCCTCATTAGCTTTTTTAACTGTATATATCAAAGATATAAGGGTCCTCACAGGGAATTGGACATTGCAGGCAAAATACCCAGTTCTTGTTCCAAGGGCTGAGGGGATATACATTGTATCATCAACATGTCAGCTTTCACGGATACAAATCTGTTCAAGTGGAATTTTCTCATACATGTATTCAGAGAAAAGATTGGCCAGTTCATCTCATGACAATTAGATGTTGGAAAATCTTCAGTGATAAAATTGTTCAGTTCATTTGCCCATTCTTCAGCACTGCATGTCAGTGTGGCCAATATACATTTTCATTTCCATGGCAATATCTAACAATACCATATTTAATACGTATATTCAATCCATCCCTGACAAGGCACTCAATTATAAACACACAGAGAATGGGTATTTCTTGAAAAGGTGCGGGGGGGGGGGGGGGGGGGGGCAAGAGGTGTATTCACCAGCGACATAAATGTACAACTGCTGGAGGTAAAATGTCGTCTGCTTCAATGATTTTTTCATCAAGCTAAGTGCCAATGAAAACAGATTTGACTGGGGTTTGTCAATGAGCCCCACCAGAATAGTTGGCTTAATGTGTGCCTAACCTGCCCCACTGAAAGTTGTTGACTTCAGACTTTGCCACTCAAATCGCCCCCAAAGCATCCGGATGTAAATTGTCACCTGCCTCAATCTCTTCACATAAACTTCTCATCCACATAAAACATTTTTGCTGAGAATTGTAGATGATGCCTATAATGACAGCACGCCCCAGGTCAACAGCTTTCCTTGGTGAAGGTACAGTACACCCAACCTTCACAAAGGAAAGCTGTTGACTCAATCTTTTGTTAACTAGAAACAGGTTACTTCAAGAGGGAAAGGGACAAAGGATACACATGTCCATGTCAGCCAAGGCGCCACCGAGAATCACAGAAGCTTTAAGGATCAAATATTACTTCCTGAAAGATCTTCCCTGACTCCAGTCTAACTCATTAATGCTAGAGATGTCTTTTTTTAACTGAATGGATTTTTTTTTTTTTTTTAATTCTCTTAACTCTACTGGTAAAGTATTATCCAACACCTTTAACTGGGATGAGTCAAGAGACCACTTTCAAGTTGACAGGCCATCAGCCGTTTTTTTTTTTTTTTCTGGATGAAAAATGGCCAAAAGACTTTACAAAAAAGTTCTCACAGTCAAGTTTTTCTTGGGAGACAGCACTGAATCTTCAATCTGTTTCACTCAAAAGAAGGGAATCAAAATAAATTTATGGATGCCTTTTTTCAACTTTGGAAACTTTCAGCAGGAAGCTCCAATCTGTAGCCTGCCTCCACGGACTGATTTTAAGATGGCCATTTCTCATCTTGTCACAAAAATTACAGTATTTCTGTGCTCCTGCTGCAATAAGGCTCTGTAGACTGTCATGTAAGGTAAACAGGTTTGGTCATCCCTCTCCATCAATTTGCGATAAACCTGGCATTTCCCTTGTATTTAAAGTGCTATGTGGAAACATCTTCCTTCCCATTTTAGTTAGTTAAAAAAATCTTGTGGCATTTGTCTTAATTTTTGTGCACAGAGGGCTATGTTCTCTCAAGGGGCAATGTATCTTTGGCATCAGGATCTTGTTTAACCCATTCCTGGCCAGAGTATGACCGAGTCAACAGTTTTCCTTGGTGCAGGTTGGGCATATTTCATCCTACCCGTGGCAAGGAAAGCTATTGACCTAGGGCATGCCATCACGAATGGCCTTACATGCAAATCTGACCAGTAATGTTTTCTAGCAATGAGAAGTAAAAAATGTCAAGGCAGATGACTGTTTACATCCAGGTACTTTTGGGTGAATTGAACAGTAAAGGGTTAACCTTTTGCTGGGCAACATAAGACCAGGTCAACAGCTTCCTCCGGGACTGACACTGAGGGAAGCTATTGACCTGGTTATGTGCCATCGTGGTAGGTCACACCAAAATTTGGCAAAAACTTTTTTTCAAACATGATGTTCAATAAAACCATCAAAGCAGAGGACACCTCACATCAGGGTGTTAAGTTGGGGTGATTTGAGTGGGAAAGGGTTAATATTTACTCAGACCAAACAAGCTTTCATGCCAATGATCACGTTTTGAATGCATCAGTAGGCCAGTGAGGCTGGCCAGCCCAAGATTGAAACAAAATGACAACAGCAGTCAGCCTCATCTCGCTCACCGCAAATCAACCAACACTCTCAGCCTGGCTATACAAATAATCCCTAAGCGGTACCATTTTTTTCTCCCTGTCAAATATGCCAACTGTTATTGCTGCATTATACATATATATTGCTGCTTTTCCATGCCACGCTAGCACTGTCTATCCTTGACCATTGATCGTACAATTGTAGGTGTCCTTCACCGAATGATACTTCGTTAAAATAAAATGATCGCGTATCTCACCAGATGTACTGTAGACCAGAAAGAGGAGTAGTACACTGGCCAAGACCAATCCACATGAAGAATGCTTTAAGTCAATTCAATTACAGTGTCAGGATGTGCGCACAGCTTAACCAATAGCTCCTGGCTCTTTGTCTGACATGGATTATTGAACGGACGTGCTTGGCTGCACTTACACGAGGAAAAAGCCACTTGGATTTCTCCAGGCGTACTTCATTAGTACAGCAATCGGCACACAAAATACTACCTTGTTGCGAAGTTCACAACTGCCATGTTGCACACAGCACAAGCTGTTCAAATGGAATTAAATTAGATTGGGAGCAAAGGAAGGCAATGTTCGTGTAAGTGAGCGATGAGTACTGTTATCAGGGAGCAGTTAATGACATAACATGCATCTCCTGCTTTGTCCTCAAATCACCTCATGCAAAGTGAGGTCAAGGCATTCCCGGACTTGGCTCCCAGGTTTGGCTGCCTCGTGGTCACCCGGCACGTACGTGCCTCGTGTTATACACATGGTAGCCTCAAACTGTAGGCTCCTGCCACAAAATATACCCTCTAACAGTCATATTTTCTCACCCATAAATTTCCGATGATTTTCCATAAATAGACAAATGGTATTTGCAGATGAGAAAAATCTAATCACAAAATCTAATCCAAAATATGTATGGAATGAATTATAAGCTGGCTACCCTTGTATCAATTGTGGCTACGAAAAAAAAAAAAAAAAAACAACCTGGATTAGAATAACTGTCTCTTCAAATGTTCTTTATGTCATTGTTCCTTTTTATCTGCAACAACTTTCTGAGAGTTATTGTTCAATATTGCAAAGAGGTCTATAGACGGGACAAATAAATTGAGGCACAGATTCAACTTTTTTTGTGTGCGTGCTCAATTTTCTTGGCATTATGGGATTGCTAAAAGCACATCAAGGGAAAATACTGTGCCAGGCACTAAATAGCCCTCGGCATCCTTAAGTCCACCCAAAGTATCCTCTCAGCAAATGGGGAATGAGTTTATTAAACATTTCTTGCAAAAGAAATAGAAAAAAAAATAGAGAAATTAATTCTCACAGATATTGATTTAACATATGATGGTCACACAAGGTCAAATGAGACAGCTGGAAATGAAAGCACATCATTTGTTATTCATGTTTAATTGTAATCAGTCCTTAAATACACCATTCTCCTGATATACACGTACATGTAAGTCAATACCATACCCTGATCTTCATTGACCTTTGAAGTTCACTAAAGGTCAAATATAATGTCCCCAAATGAAAGGACATGTATCATTTGATGCGCACCAGTAACAATGGTCCCAAAAGGAACTGTTTTTAGGTACACATAACAGCTCAAAATCATAATTTCCCATTCATATTTTTTATATCTAATAGTGCTATATTCCTAAAATGCACTATTTTTGAGATATAAACCAATATTATGCTATGACCTTGATTTGATCTTTCAAGGTCCACGAAAGGCACACATAATTGCCCTTAATAAAAAGTACATGCGTCATGTCCCATTCATGTTTAACAGTATAATCACTGCCTTAAAATACACTATTTCCCAGATATAAGCCACTATTACTTTTATAGCTATGATCATGCAGTGACCTTTAAGCTCAGACAAAAGGGGTTAAATATACATATTCGACCTTGACCATTCCCACAGAATTCTGACACACACCAATATCCTTGGCTCATGCAAAATTCAGATGGCCTGCTGCATTCATTCAAGAGTTGGAGCAGCAATTTTGCTTCTCATTAATCTTTGACCTCTGAAAGAGGGTCACACACGCACGCACGCACGCACGCACACACACACACACATCAGTATGACCTTGATCTTCAACAGGATTCTGAAACACTTGTAGATGCTTGGCTCATGCAAAATTTAGATAGCTGGCTGCATTTGTTGAAGAGTTAAGAGTGGTAATGCCATTGACTGTGACCTTTGACCTGTAGCAAACAGGTCAAAGGATGTAACCTTGAAGTCTGATAAGCTTCTGAAACATTCACAGTTGCTTTGGCTCATGCAAATTTCAGCTGACTGGCTGCATTTATTCAACAGTTTGAGCATTAATGCTGTCCATAGGTGACCTTTGAGCCCTGAAAAATGGGTCAAATATAGATATGACCTTGACCTTTGATAGACTTTTGAAACACTATAAGTTTAAGATGATGCACTCATGTGAAATTATAATTGCAAGCTGCTTCTATTCAAGTATTAAAGTGGTAACAAGTGATGCATTGACAGGCAAATGGGTGGACGGCAGAGATAACAAAATCCTTGGGCCTCACAGGCCAAGGAGTAAAAATTAACTCATGCCAACTTTGACTGAAACCTGTCAAATGAGGCAATGGTCACTGTATTATGGGGGGGGGGGGAGGGGAGATTATTATAGCAGGCACAACTCCAACACTGCCAAACCAATAATTCATCAATAATGATCAGTGAATATCTTGAAAGCAACCGCAATATCAAAAACACCTTGCACTTACATCTATCTGCTAAAGAAACGGTAATTTAATGGATACAATGGAACACTTTTGCATCAACGTACCCTTTTGATGTGTTGTTGCCATATTGCAGAGACCCACTTGCCATTCATAATTACACACGTTTACTCTCATCGAGTGTCCAGCACTTAAAATTACCCAGGATACCATATCATTTACCAGCGGGTCCAGCTTTCTGTAGTACAAAAGGCTGCTGGCATTTTGAAGATTTCCTTCCTGTTCGTTGTGCCAAGACTTTTGTATCTCCAGCATAAAAGAAGAAAAAAAAATACCCATAAAGATTGACTCTTTCAAGGCTAATCACAGCAAAAGTCATGCTCATCTGAACTAATATAATCATGATTTTGGATCAAAAGACCTGTTTCCAAAAGAAGGGACATACCAAAATTTCATGAGTCAAAACAAAATGGTCTCGATCAACAGACTGCCTTCCTCTCCACACCTTGTGTCCAAATCGTGCCAAGCTAAATTATTGACCCAGCCTACGGTCAAGAAATAATTGATTGAACTTGAAATGACCTTGGCGTATAGGATTCATCATGTGATTGGCTCAATCATACAAAAGGGGTAAAAGTCCTGTAATTAAAGTGTGTTCATTTACCAGTCATTGTGTCTGGCCCATAGTTACACGTACCTCCAGATCTTGTTCATTTTCATCTACATGTACATGTACCCTCCCCCCCCCCCCCCACTGTGTACTCATTTGCCCCATGCCCCATGCATAAACCCTTTCACTTCCTGCATGATCTTTTCATCAATACAATGTACTTTTAACCCTTCCAGTGTGTGCGATAAACCATTTGCCACCTAATTCTTGTCATCCTTGAGGACAGTTAAGACACCAAAAACCTTTGCATGGCCGATTTTGAAATTTTAACGGTTTTTACAAGATGAATGTCCTTTCTATTAGTTGTCAAAATTTCGAGCTTTTAACTAAAGTAGAAATATGAGAAAAACGCCAAAAACCACACAGGCATGTGGACATCCGAAGTCCATGTGTCATTCTTTTGGTTTTCAGTCGCCAAACGGAACAATGCCACCCGTCAATCATACTTAACAGCCTGCCACGTGGCTGCAGGTACATGTAGCAACGGCCTATGGCAAAAGGAGAGTGATATCAGGGCGGCACTGCGAAATAAGGCAGCATGCCGAAAGTATGTTTGTGGGCAGGGAAAAGACGCAAACATGCTAACATATCATAGCCTTAGTGGTTTACTTTATAGTTATGTTGCTTGTTTTGCGTTCTAATGAAGGGAAACTTTAAATGTTCAAGAGGAGCGTGAATCGTCAGACGATGTCCCTTCAAACTTCAAAGGCCGTGCCGGGATGGATTACCCCAGTGGTCCTTCACACGAAAGACAGGCGGGGAAAAAAACTGACACCCTAATCAACAATACCCACGTACATAATGATATTTTATCGGAACCCAGGGATGAGGAAATAAAAGTACAAATAATCACATCGAAATAAGCATAAACGTGAACAGCAGAGAAAACACACAAAATAGCGTACAAAGCTCAGGTTGGAAAGAGACATGCAACTCATTGAGAAAAAAACTGAAAAATAATGACAAGCTAACTAAGTAAAGTGTAAAGACAAGTCTAACAAGCTAACTACATAAAGTATTCAGACAGGAGACGAGTAAATACAATAAAACTCTATCCCTAAAAATGGGATGAAGAGGTAGGGGGGTGGAAGACCAAACCCGCTATCCGTACACTGACCACGAGTGGCTGCAGGCCGCCCCACCGAAGCAAGGCAACACAAGTTTCGTTGCCAGGCTTGCGGTCATGGGGCCGAAAGGGCCGCCTCCATGACGTCACACATTGAAACCAGACTGTTGCTGTCGCCGTTTGACAGATCGCTGAATAATGTTTCCCGTACTTCAAAGGCTCTTTTGTTCATGTGATTGGCCAAGAATTGATTGACAACCTCCCCAAATGTTCAGGGACAATGTTTACTACGTTTTGTACAAATATCAGCTCAACTTGAGCAAATGGTATTGTTTCAGAGGCAATTGATCAACATCAAAGGCCTTTGAAGCTTGTTTTCTCAGAAAGGATAATAGGACAAGAGCCCCACCTAAGATTGGTTATTCCAAGAATACTGCTAGGGCGAAATTTAATCCGGTTAACGGCTTTTGATTCTTTAGTGTCTGAACTGCAAAAACAATTCACCGATTTTCTAAATTTTGCTTCGTTCTTTTTCTATGAAATGAAGAAAATGAACATCCTAAAAATCAAAGGGAAAATTGAAATGTCAAACTTTGAGGATGGATAACAGAAAAACGAAACCAAACATAAAAAATCGCAGGATTGTTTTTTGTTGCCAATATGTTAGGATTAAGATCCAAGTGTAATTATGATTTTGTCACAAATAATTAGTGACTTATATCAACATTTATGGGGTGGATGCTTTGTGGTCAACTTTCAATTGTTTATTCAACAATTAATATCACAGACACCCAAATACGGGACATATACTTCTCCTGCTTGTTTTTACTTGTCCCAGACAATAGGGCTTGTTTTAATGTCAAGCCCTGCCAATGGGAGGCCACCTGGTTTAATAAACCACTATGGCAGGTCCCTTCTGGTATATTTTCCATGTTATTTTGCCTCTAACATAAAAATAATGTCATTTTGGAGGTCATAATGGTGATTTGCAGACCTGGAAGGGTCATTTACAGCCTAAACGAAGCAAGGGATGTAAATGACCCTTTCAGGTCTGCAAATCACCATTAAAACCGACAAAATGACATTATTACTTTTAATAATAATGTAATATAGGCCTAGGGCTCTGAACAGGAACCCAGTCATAAATGAAATACATTTACGACCGGCCAGCTTGAACTGGGACCACTTCACATCATATGCTGCATGTGATGCTTCCGTTCATGCATGGGGCAAACTGTGCTTTGGCCTTCTAAATTGGTATTAACACTTTCAAGTCTGAGTCAACAGCTTTCCTGGGTCTGCTCTGGGCGCCCTGGCGTCCAGAGTGCACCGAGGAAAGCTGTTGACTAACCGCTAATGGTAAATATGGCAAGTTGGTATTCATTGAAAACATCTTTACATGAGGAATTCAAATTTGAAATCGTTATATTAATTTTATCTCATTTGTGTGTCTCGGTATATATACGGACTCAGACTGGAAAGTGTTAATGAGAGATCGCCTGTCTTAAGTGCCCACTTTACACCCAAAGGGTGGGACCAAGATTTAAGCCAAGCAGATCACAGATTGACAAGTCAAAAGGTTGACAATGGTCTTCTTAACTTTGCAGTGAAAACAATGAAGAACAAAGTCACAAAGGTGAAAAGGCCACAGGAAAGAGTGCAAAGAAAAAGAAAGGAAAGCCAAGTTCCAACCCACAAAAGCAGCAGCATGCAGATGTGACAGAATCCAGGAATGATGATACTTCAGTCAGCACACAAGACACCATCCCTGAACAAAGTCCAACAGAAATTACTCAAAGCAATGAAATTACTGTAAGGTGAAAGCTATTAATCACAAAATGCATTTTAGGTCCCCTTAATAAAGCAGGGATTGCTCAGGTTTTTGGAATGTAAATGAAACCTAATAACTTTTCAACTGTAGCCAACATCCGAATGCATCCTGTCAAATTAAATTTTTGTGAGTACCACCACAGGGGTGAGTGTAAATAATAAGTTCCAACAGTTGCGTTTTTTTTTACGGACACCCTGTATATGTACAATTGTCACATGTGAAACCATGAAATACTCTCTATTAAGGGAGTGCATACTTGCGGAATTCTGACTGTTCCACGATAGCCAAGAGGTTATGGCCTACATGTAGGACTATGGAGTGGTAGATCGTGAGTTCAAATCCCACCATCAGCACCTTGACCCCAACCCCTGTACAATGTTCTCCCTTTTAAGGAAATTTCATTGAAGTGTGCTTCAATTGTAGACCCAAATGTAGAATATTTCTACTGTATATAGTTTTCCAACATTTCAGAACTTTGTGGCAAAAAATAGAAAGGGGGCACTAAATAGGGCAGGGGCCCTTATAAGGGAGAATATGGTACATGTTTATATATTTTTCCAGACATTACTGGATCATCTCAATCCTCTGCTTACCCCCACGTGATCATGATGATGATAATACAAAAGTGCACATGTACATTCATATGGGGTGGTTCTACATTATCATTATTTTTAAATTAGTACTTAGGATACTAAATTTTATGACCCCTATCCAAATTAGTAATTTAAAAATGATGATGTTTAAAAAAAGCACAAAATAGACTAAAATTGACCATCATTCTCCATAGTCTGTAAAAGTGTACAGACCCATTTCATATTGTAAGTACAAATTAGAAAAATGATGAATCTTGAACCATCCCTAAGTAGATACACGTGTATTAATGATAACTTATCTGTTATTACAGCAGCTCTAAGCCGAGGGTGGAGTACAGAAACAATACAGAACAGAAAGTCAAGTTTGCCATTGGAGACACTGTAGCCATTGGCTCAAGCAAAACAAAGTATGAACTGGCAGTTGTCCTGGAAAAACTTTCAAATGTAAAGTTCAGAGTTGTTTATGTGGCAAAGAAGAAGGGGACCGATTTGCTTTATAGACTTTCCCTTTCAAATGGGAAGCCATATGAAGCCAGTGTTCATATGAACTGCTTTATCTACAAGCCAGCTGTGTCAGAGGACAACCGAATCAACAGCCAAGAGATTGAAAAAATAAAAAGTATTCTTAAGGACATATACAGTTGAATACTTGCAATACAATTAAGAGGTGGGACTCCCCCCAGTTCAATAAGATGCACTAGTAGAAACAGTACAATATAGTAACAATGCAAAATTAAATACACCCAACATGTGTGTGTTTTTGTGTACAGTATTTGTTTATATTTAATGTATTATAAGCCAGTCAGAAGTCAATATATGTATGTTTAAGATTCAAATTCTGCAATTGTAGTTTGGCATGTGTAATACTGTATTGTGTGTCTTTGGCTGACAGTAAGCTTTTGTTTGCAGTCAGCATGGTGCTGTCATAATTAAAGATATTTATTCTGATAATGATGTCTTGATTAATAATTTATGATATATATATATATATATATATATATATATATATATATATATATATATATATTTATATACACATACATACACATACATACACACCCATACACAGTGTGTGTGTGTGTACCGGGTATATGTGTGTATATATATATATATATATATATATATATATATATATATATACATATTGACTTTTATTGTCACCCAGCCTGGGTCCATAAGTGCACAGATTTGTTAAAAAGGTGCATATATCTGTTCTCTTAGCTTACAACTGAAAGAAACAGATGCTCCCTGGACTGATTTGAGTTTGTCTGCGGCAGAAGGCGGCGATGAGCGGCGTTCTGCGGCCCAGGGCGGCGGTCGGCGGCGAAAGGCAGTATCGCCGCCCACCGCCGCCCATTCCTGTTGAGACTCCACAGCAGGTGAGAATGAGTGCGGCGGTCTGCGGACACCAGCGGCGGACGGCGGCGATCGCCACCGACCGCCGCTTGTCGCCGCAGACCGCCGCTGGTCGCCGCCGTCCACTGCTGGTCGCCGCCATCCACCGCCCACCGCCGCTGAAATGTCCATACGCCGCCGTTAAAATCTACTAGTGATATCAACATTTATGGGGTGGATGCTTTGTGGTCAACTTTCAATTGTTTATTCAACAATTAATATCACAGACACCCAAATACGGGACATATAAATTCTTTGGAGTATGACGAGTGCAGACATACATGATATGTTATCCTAACGCAAATACATTTTCAGCTAGGATTGACTAAAGTGGGATTTATTTTGGCTGTCTTACCTGTCCTTAATGCTATATACCCCATTTACTTTTGGGGGTATATTTTTCATCAATATACATCTAACCCCTTCATATCATTTTTCCCCTTCCTCCCCATCCATACTGAATTACTCCCAGATCCCGGCTGTATGTTTTACATGTATATGGCCCCGTTTTGTCAGCTTCTTGTTGAATAAACATACAGATCTGTGTTGCATTCGAAGCTGACTCTAATGATCTTGTTTATGTATGTTACACTACATGTAGTTGTGTAGCACTAGGCTGCTTCGCAGGCAAAGATTTGTGAAGAAGATGTGAAATTTTATATGCTGCCACAAATATTATGAGAACTTTTTTTTAAAGGTGTATTCAAATTTGAGAAATTTTGTGCAGAATCATCACAGACATGTATGGGACTTTAAAAAGGAAAAAAAAAAATTACGGAATTTTCTTTAATCTCGGTTAATTTTGCATTTGTGAATTAATGGCCAGTGCACATAGACTGGGTATGTACCATATCAAAATGGCGAGGCTCTTTTTAAAAGAGGAGGACGGTGTAAACAGCCTGTACTCAGCATGACCTCATACCTTCAAGCCACAGGAGAAAACACTGTCC
>OZ026614.1:112012148-112102604 GCA_964020975.1 Hermodice carunculata | reverse complement strand
TGGCTGTAGGCACTGTAATGACAATAAATTAAAATTTACAAAAAAAAGGTATATATATATATATATATATATATATATATATATATATATATACTTGTCATCTTTATGCTTATATAGATGGTCACATGAAAAAAATAAAAAATATTCTTACATATATCTGATACTCAGTTGATTGGAGACAAAAAAATGTTTGTTTTTAAGTTTACTTGTTAGGATTATACCAATTATACTAGGTACTGATGTGGTCCCCCTTATACTGCAATTTAATTAGGCACTGGTCCACCCAATGCTTTATATATATATATATATATATATATATATACAGAGTTCGCACAGGTCCTTGAAGTGCTTGAAAGTACTTGAATTAGCTACATTCATTTTCAGGGCCTTGAAAACCTTGAAAATCCAGAATTTTGGACAAAGGTCCTGGAAAAGTCCTTGAATTTTATTTTTAAGCATCACCCAATGAGGCAAGTTGCCAAGGAATATGAATATTTTCCACAAAATTTAGCATTTATGAACTTGAATCACATTAAGATGAACACATTCTGCTGTCATTTTCCTTTGAAGTGGCTGGCAAATTCCATTTGTCAAAATGTAACACTGCAAATTACAAAGTATCTTTTTACTTTTAACCCCCTTTTAACCCATTTAGGTTTGACAGTTCTTATCAAATCAGGCTTAGCCAATTATGTGAGCCTTATTTACATGTACTGCCTACTTTCAGGGACAAATACACTGTATCAAACATACAGGTAACAAAGTACATCTATATATATATATATATATATATATATATATATATATATATATACTTGTCATCTTTATGCTTATATAGATGGTCACATGAAAAAAATAAAAAATATTCTTACATATATCTGATACTCAGTTGATTGGAGACAAAAAAATGTTTGTTTTTAAGTTTACTTGTTAGGATTATACCAATTATACTAGGTACTGATGTGGTCCCCCTTATACTGCAATTTAATTAGGCACTGGTCCACCCAATGCTTTATATATATATATATATATATATATATATATACAGAGTTCGCACAGGTCCTTGAAGTGCTTGAAAGTACTTGAATTAGCTACATTCATTTTCAGGGCCTTGAAAACCTTGAAAATCCAGAATTTTGGACAAAGGTCCTGGAAAAGTCCTTGAATTTTATTTTTAAGCATCACCCAATGAGGCAAGTTGCCAAGGAATATGAATATTTTCCACAAAATTTAGCATTTATGAACTTGAATCACATTAAGATGAACACATTCTGCTGTCATTTTCCTTTGAAGTGGCTGGCAAATTCCATTTGTCAAAATGTAACACTGCAAATTACAAAGTATCTTTTTACTTTTAACCCCCTTTTTACCCATTTAGGTTTGACAGTTCTTATCAAATCAGGCTTAGCCAATTATGTGAGCCTTATTTACATGTACTGCCTACTTTCAGGGACAAATACACTGTATCAAACATACAGGTAACAAAGTACATCACCTTCCTAGAAAGAAAACTGGGGCATTCTTGTGAAAAATGGGCATGGGATTAGGTACATCTTCAGGTTTAATTTTACCCGTATTTAGTTGTAGCAATTTTATAGACTAGATAGAGTCAATTTCAGGAATACAACCCATACGGGCTGTAGGCCTACATAAGTCACAGTAAACTCATAAAATAGTCCATATTGAATTTATCTTTAAAAAGGACTTTCGGTAGTATGATCCACATATAGGCTTCTTTGTAAGTTTGTGGAAAGTCTACTGACTATTTCAAAAATTGAGTCTGATTCATACATGGTTGGAATAAATAATAAATGTGGACTAAGATGCATTGGTCTTATTAGTAGAGGGTTGAAAAGTGATGATTTAAACAATTTGTCAGTTGTGTTCTTTTGCTGGATCCAGTCCTTGAAAACTTGATTTAAGTGCTTGAAAAAGTCCTTGGAAGTCCTTGAATTTACTTTGCACGAACCTGTATGAACCCTGTATATATATATATATATATATATATATATATATATATATATATATATATATATATATATACAACATACATACATACACATATACATACACATGTGTGCCCTCAAAATGGAAGGGGGGTGGTTGGAAGACAGCTATCCGTTTATGCAGAACTGACATTGCTGAGTCAGTCCTGGTTTGTTAAGTAATACAGTAAAATTTCCTTGAGCAAAGCATGGAGTCAATCCTGATTTGCTGAGTTAAAGCATGGAGTCAGTCCTGTATTGTTCAGTCATACAGTGAGATTTCCTTGAGCAGAGCGCAGAGTCTAAGCATGGAGTCAATCCTGGTTTGTTGAGTTGAACCATCAGAGTCAACTTGTAGGGTCACAGCATGGGACTCAATCCTGATTTACTGCTCAAATCAAACGTGTACAATACGAAGCTCAGTCATGATCATACATGTAGTCATAAAATTTAAGGTTTAGTGGAGCTAAGTGTGTGATATCTTATTTTTATCTTAATTCTATGACACGCCCAGTGCCTCGAGATCACCACAGGTAACACTACAGTTTATAAAGTTCTGTATTTTGACATTTTTCAAGAAACTTTCTAAATAAAGTATAATTAAGGTGTATTTGAACAATTTGTTTGGCTGCATACATACACGTATGTTTTATGTACTATTAGTATTGTTACAATCATGGGCTTTGGTTTGTGATGAAACATGAAATTTCGTTTCTAATAACAGAATTTCGTAAAATCAATGCCTATTAAACATAAGAAAAATATTAAAATGTCAAGATTTTACATACATAGTTAAAGTAAATACTAATATGCTTTCTTTGGGGAATTCTGAAATTTCTTGCTAACGTTGGTTTCAAGTAACAGGAAAGATTGGGTAATTTTGGGAACAATTTCATCACAGCAATTTTGTTTTGTCTTAAAAAATCAAGTTGTAACAGTTTCATGGCTATATGACTCTTTTGAGTGTAAATGTATATTACTTATACATCATAGAGACATAGAAACCCATCATAATGCAAACAGGTTGTGAAAAATCAAATTTAGGAAAAACAGGTGTGACAGATTTCAAAATGGACATGTCCAAGCCTAAAAGTACCCTAACTTTAAATTGTAATAACATTTTACTCATTAAACATAGAGCAAAAAGGAAAAAAGTCCTGCAAACTTCAGCAACTTGGCTTTATGAAGATATATAGATTGTGTATGTGCTCTAAGTTTTATTTTTTACCGTAGGTGTTAACTCAGGGGTGATCATGCCCTCATGTTAAAATTAGCCATTTGCATGCAAATTTCTTTTGGCAAATAAATGCAACACTAGCTTGTCATTTTGGCAAATTGGCTAAGGGCACTAGCAGGGCCTGCAGCTAATATGACTATGCCCTGTTGATTATTGTTTGTTGAGAGTAAATGTGAACAAGTTTAGCCTTTACGTGCTCAGACAGATGAGAACTTCTACACTTGTGCCTGGACATGTGAGGAGCTGACAGGTCAGCCATTACTGGCTGTGGCAGGGTCACGAGGCATCATTCGTATCATCAGTCCAGTCACCATGCAGTGTATAAAGGTAGGTAATATACAGGAGAGCGTGACGTTATCGTGGTACACACATTGTGATTACAAATGGGCAATCCAATTCAACGGATGGCTAATGTACCTTGTACGATGCACATTTTGCACTTTATCGGTTGAAAATTGGCAAAACAATTTTAAAACAGTGGTAAAATTGCACTCGTTTGTGCCTTCGTAGGATTGGATCACTTGGGGTGAACATGGCATGTTTAGTATCAATTATCATTGGAAAGTTCAGAGCCTTGTCTACGTCAATAAACACTTTCTGGTTGGCTAAGTGTGACTGCAATGTGGTTAACGTATGCCAAAACATTTGTCTCAAACGTTAGAAATGACGATTATTTCTATTGGCGGATGGTGATGTAGTCAGGTCGTCACATGACCTAATTGAATAATTACTGCCGACAATTAGTCACTTGGACCAATAGGAGCATGGAGATCTCCCAAACGAGATCATTTCCGCCGTGACTTCTGCCCAGGTCTCTACACCATGCTGTTGGTGAAAGCAGGGATGCAGGGCACGATGAAAGCGGCAAATCTGGCCGTTTTGATGCTGTTAACATGCAAAAACTTTGATATTTTCATAGGATTACTACCTAGATAGTTCTTCTGAAGCCTTCTGTTATGACTGCAAAACATACAGAAGAATATTCACTGTACATTTGGCACAGATGAAGGCAACGTCTTGTGCCCGGACTTGATTTGTACATCGAACGCACTGTTTTTGCCAAACATACCAGTTTTGCCTTGATATCTAAACTGCTAATTGTAAATAACTTGTCAAATAAGCCAGATAGTATGATTTTGACACATTGGAAATCAATTACATATGGTAACAGTCAAACAAACTACTGCAGAACAAATATACGCAATGTTAAATATGTATCGCACACTGTGATTGGCACTGGGGGACCACGAATGGTCAGGACTGCGTCAGATTCAGAGTCAACATGATTATGTAACCAAAACATGAGAACTGTGATGAATGCGCTTTTCTCCAATCTGGCATAAACGAGTTTATGTCTGTCCCATTCCTGCGCTAAAAGTTCCAATGCGTAGAAAGTAGCAAAGGTAATTGAGCGCCACGACAGGCACGGAAAAACGCAAAAGTGAATGCAATTATTTGTTGAAAAATTAACGATTCCAAGCACGCTTGAAGGGAACCCATTTCTATTCACAACAATTTTAGCAGTTTGCTTACATTAAAGGCAGTCATTACAGTCAGCCTGGCAGTCTGCTAAGGCCCCTCTTTGTGTCCAGGTTTTTGTTTTTGTTTTTTCTTTTTTAGCTGTTATATTTGTTTGTGAAACTTGACATGTGGCACATGTGCATTCTGATAAATGAGACATAATATTGCAAAGTTAGGTCATTGGGAGGTATTTTACTGTGTAGGAAAAAATTCAGCAGAAAGCAGCACCTTACAGTCGGGTCAGTACCAGTACTTCTGTGGTTGACATATATCACAATTTAAATGTTTTTTTTTTTTTAACAGACCTACATGTAAATGATTATAGTACAGTACCAGCCTCAAGGATAATCACCTTTCAATCTCACCAATGTATGTAAAACTGGTCCTGGTTCTACTTGAATCTACAATGGATCATTCAAATGATATGCTGTGCATACACCTTGCAACATGGGCATATTAGTTTGATAGTACAGTGGTACCTCTCTTGAGAGACCCCTCTAATGAGAGACGGCATATCTTTTTAAGACCGCCCTCTCAGAACCCTGCGATATCTTTTCCATGTTGTTGTACCTCTAATGAAAGACCACCTGTTTTGAGAGACCGCATTTTAACCCGCCGAAGGGGCGGTCTCTCAAAAGAGGTACCACTGTACTATCATTTGGGAGGGATGAGGACGGCCAAAGGATGTGAAGATCTCTTGTTTATTGTGTTGAAACCATATTTTAATGACAGAAACAATGTTGACTTTGTTTTTTTCTTTATTACATAAATATGGATACATTAAGCTTGAATTACATGTACAAGTCAGATATTTGTATATTGTCATGATACAGTTAATTGCTCACAATCTGTTTTTTGTGTGATACTGATGTTTTATGTGTTGTTTTGCAGCATTTTATTGGGCACGGCAATGCAGTCAATGAGCTCAAATTCCATCCCAAAGATTGTAATATTCTTCTATCAGTCAGCAAAGGTGAGTGTTTCACATTAAACATCAGTTGAACTGAAAGTGGTTAGGTTTTCCATGTGGCCTTGTTTCAATATTGGTCCTCGTTATGCAGTTTTATATGCACATACTTTATAAAAAATTCTCATAATTTCTTGGCAAATTGGTACAGGAAATAGTGGGAGATCATTTGGAAGTTGCAAGGGCTTGTCTAAGCAAACCAAAGGCACAGTTATATGTACATGGGAGGGAAGTGGCCTTGGGCTGGCCACAAGAGCAGGCTCCACTGGGATGTGTCTGGTTGCATTAAAACAGACCATTGCAAGCTTTCTTTACTCCAGATGAGTATAATGTGAAATACATGGCACTTTGGTTGTTTGTCAGGCTATGTACTTTCAATAACAGTGAAGACAATACATACATATACATCAGCTGAGCCTTATACAGTTATACATACTGTGTATTACTTGATTGTCGTAGGTTTTGTAAAGTTAACAATTTCATAGAGCCCCAGATTCACAAGTTTAAATCTTTCATTGCCACGCTCCAGGCTGAGTCAACAGCTTTCCTTGGGCCGGTTTGGATACAATATACACTGAGGAACGCTATTGACCTGGACCATTATATTCTATAGAACTATAATCATGCTGGTACCTTAATGAAAGGCCTTTTTACAAAGATATTAATGCGGTATCCTTTTGATAATTCAGAGTTCATCTGAACTCATTCCATACTATGGTGACAGGCATTGGTCAGTGGTTCTGGCATTGTCTAGCAAGTCATGCTGCAGCTGCCCTTGCGGCACTGCAGCATGACTTGCCAGGCAGTGCCAGAACCACTGACTTGAGGCTATAGGCATGTTGGTACTTGAACGAAAGCTCTTTTCCTGAAGAATTTAAATATGCAATTGTCATCTTAAATCTAGGTAAATATAAGGAAAAATCAGGGACTGGTATAGAATGAGTTAAGCACTTCAACTTAAGTCGCAGTTGCCAGTGAAAGAAATAAACAAAAAATATATATATACATTTTGTTACATAGTTTGTGGCACACAGAGCCCCCATGTGTTGAAGAACATTCACTTGAATGGGTTGCATCGAGAAATAAAAACGGCAAACTTTATACTCCTAGCATTTTGAGACATTTTAAAATTCACATTTTTTTAAGTTAAGCTTAAAAAATGCAAAAATATTGTTTTTTTTTGTTTTTTTGTTTTTGTTTTTTTTTAACCTGTTTGGCAGATCACACCCTACGACTGTGGAACATCAAAACAGACACATGTGTAGTCATACTGGGGGGAGTGGACGGTCACAGGGATGAGGTCCTTAGTGCTGTAAGTACACACATGTGTCAAGTTAACTTACTACAAACAAGTTCCTCACGGAGGGTTACAGTTTCAACTTAAGTACATGTAGTTTTAAAACTAGCCATTGGTAACAGTTTAATTCAGCGAGACAAGTTGATGGTCGAAGTGTGTATTCCACTGATTGTAATAATAAATTTCTGATATTCAGATGCAATGTAGTATGTATTGTAGATTGCAAAGACACTTATGTGGAAATTTTGCAACCATTACTCGTTGATGATGTAAAAAATACATGACATGCATGCTCATTTTTATTTTTATTTTTCCACACATTAAATACAGTGATACCTGCTATATGTGACCACAGCTAGGAGAGACCACCTGCTGTTTGTGGCCACATTTCTGGCCACTCTTTCTTGACGGAAGGAGTGGTCACACAGCCGGTACTGCTGTATTATGAAATTTACACAGATTGAAATAGTATGTGGACTCAGAACGCCATTAAATGACTTGACAGTAACAGCCCAAACTGGACATTGGTGCACCCTGGGTGCAATGCACCCACAGCGTGGTGAGAGAAGCTGTCCATTAACAGCATATTCTTAACCCTTTCTAGGTGGGCCACTGGTATATGCCCTCTCACATGAAACATTTTACTGGTGCAAGATTCAAATTCTGCATAAAATGTGTTTTATTCAAGCAAAAGCGTGAGGTCTAGTGAACCACAAAGCAACAAAAAATCTTTAGGTCAACAGCTTCACTGGACAGAAGGGTGTGGACTCTCTCGTATAACAATCAGCACAGTTCAAGGGTTTGTGGCCAGAAAGAAACAGGCCTCAGTCCTAGCATCACAGACTTGCAGGTTATTTCATAGTTAGGAAAAGTTGAATGCAGATACAGTGGTCCTCTTCTTGCAAGGTCCCCTGATGAGAGACCACCCCTTCTACAGAGGCCACTTCTCCATGCATCAAATGTGGTATTTTCATTTTACTTTCCCCCTCAAGAGAGGCCACCCCTCTCATGAGGCCACATGTCTGGTGGCCTTACAAGAGGGGGGGGCCACCATACGTGGTTGTTTGGTCATGATATGTGGGCAATACTATATATCTGTCGTGGAAACACCTCACAGAGAGGTGATCAAATTGTGTATATTAGATGAAAAATACCAAGTGAAGTATGGTGAAAAGGTGATCTTACAGGGCAGATGGTCTCATGGAGTTGTCTAAGACAGGGAGGTATATATTCCATCTTTTATCAAATACAATGGCAGGGATGTAGTAATCAACAGAATAGTTCAAAAATTGCATTCTTGTCAGGAACTTTGAAAAGGATATATATCTATGATATTACACCTTAATTTGCAGTATGTGCTATTCTTTAAGGACTGGTGTCTTCAGTGTGTCATATACTTTTTATGCCCCCCTTCGAAGAAGGTGGGGCATATAGCGTTGCACATGTTAGTCTGTCGGTCGGTCGGCCGGTAGACTGTGGTTTCCGCACAATAAGTCAGGAAGGTTTTAGCTAGGAGTTTGATACTGTACAGGTGTATTATTCTAGTCAAAAGCTAGGCAAAGTTCGAAGATGGGTGACCGTGACCTAATTTACAAGGTCACAGTGGTACCTGAGTCAACTTTGGTTTCTGCACAATAACTGAAGAGGTTTTTAAGCTAGGACTTTTATATTGCACAGGATTATAGTCCATATTCCGGGCTAGGCGAAGTTTGAAGATGGGTGACCTTGACCTCATTTTAAAGGTCACAGAGCCACTTTACTGAATATGGTTTCATGCTTTCTGCATGATAACTTATACCTTGGAGCTAGAACTTGAATATTGCACAGCTTTATGGTTCTCTGTAAGGGCTTGGTTGAGTTTGAAGATGGGTGACCTTGACCCAGTTTTCAGGGTCACAGAGAGATTGTAGAATTTCTGTGGTTTCTGCACAATAACTCAAGAAGTTTTTAAGTTAGGACTGGGATACTAAACAGGTGTATAGTTCTTGCTAAGGGCTAGAAGAAGTTTAAAGTTTAGTGACCTTGATTTCATTTCCAAGGTCATGTTGGTACCTGAGTTAATTTTGGTTTGCACATGAAAACTAAAGAGGTTTTTAAACTAGGACTTTTATATTGCACTGGATAATTGTCCGTATTCGGGGCTAGGTCAAGTTTGAAGATGGGTGACCTTGACCTAATTTGAAAGGTCACAGAGCCATTTGGTTGAATACTGTTTTTGCATGATAACTTGCATTTTAGAGGTAGCGCTTTTATATTGCACAGCTTTATGGTTGCCTATAAGGGCTAGTTTGAGTTTGTAGATGGGTGACCTTGACCCAGTTTTGAGGGTCACACACAGACAGTAGACTTCCTGTGGTTTTTGCACAACAACTGAAGGAGGTCAAGTGAAAATGAGAGACCTTGCCCTAATTTCCAAGGTCATAAAGCCACTTTGCTGAATATGGTTTCTAAATGATGACTAATTTTTCGGCTATAACTTTTATATTGTCCAGGTTTTTAGTCGTTTTTTAAGGGCTAGGTTAAAGTTTAAAGATATGTGACATTGATGTATGATCAACCTTCACTAAATTCGTTAGGTCACGAGTGCCCCATCTACCACTATCAATAGGGTAGCGAGGGCAAGGGTAATGAGGGCAGGGGGCATCTATGTTTTACAAACATATCTTGTTTTTTTTTTGCTTAATCTGAGCATCTTCACAAACTGAAATCTACCTTGGACTTCAGAGCAGATGAAGGGAAACACTCAGGTGTCTTTATTAACTGGATGGGTGCCAAGTGCAATGTCGTGCATGTGTGAATTGTAATAATCCCAGATGGATATTGGTCACAGCTTTACTCTAAGTAACAGTGCATCTGTAGTACTAGGATACATAAAAATTGTGCAAGTCAACAGCTATCCTCAGTGTGCTCTAGATGCATCGCCCCCTGAAGTGGGCTGAGCAGAGCTTTTTATCGAGTCGACATTTCATCTTTATAACCCCCCCCCCCCCCCCAAAAATATATATCCCATAGTTCTCAAAGGAGTGGTAGAATTTACTATTACACTTAGGATCTACAATTTTATTCAGCTTTTGTGGATGAATTTTTTTTTTTTTTTTTTGCACACTGTGCACTTATTAATATGAATACGGCATAGCATTGAAAGAGGTGAAGAACTGCTTCATGTGACCTGTGTCTTTATATGCAGGACTTCAACCTGGAGGGGGACAAGGTGGTTTCCTGTGGCATGGACCACTCACTCAAAATCTGGTGCCTGGACAAACCGCGCATACAGAAAGCTCTGAAAGAGTCGTATGAGTACAACCCTAATGACACCAACAAGTAAGTGTCCAAGCCTACGTGAGGCGTTTGTTGTCAGATCCTGCTTTGCGATATTCCCCAGCTGTGAATAGTCTGGATACTCTGTTAATTCCAAATTTAAATGTCAGAAAACATTCAGGAATTTTGTCTTAATTGAAAGGTTGGCTGTTGGACACACAGGTATTTGTAGCGAAATAAATTGTGCAAGTTATGTGTTACAATTATACTAGTGTTTGCATGGCAATTTGCCACGCCTCCCCGACTTGCTGGGTGCCCGACTGAGGACGCTAGTGGGAAAGGTTTGAAACATTGCTGATCTGTGTCACACTGACTTGTCTCACGCCCGCTTTTATTTCTCGCGATCTGTTCAACCCACCTTCATGTAATTCACAATTTTTATCCAACACAACTTTTTTTTAGTTCGTATGCCGACTTTCAGTCCGATCTAATGTTTTGTTCCGAGTTCACAGCTCCGCAAAAATCTTGATTCACAACAAAGTTCAAATTCAGACACTAACCCGTCACATCGAGTGCCACAGATCAGTCACCGTTTTGTCACAGTTTGTGACGGACACATGGACTATTTCACGCCATTTACCCAGTGGGCATTTGGATATGACAGAGGACCATGAATTACGCGCAGAAAACAGTTCGTGGATGGACAAATGTACACATGACCGTGACAAAACGGTGACTGCTCTGTGGCGCTCGATGTGACCGGTTAGTGTCCGAATGTTTCAAACCTTTCCCACTGGCACCCTCAGTTGGACACCCATCAATTAGGGGAGGTGTGGCAAGTAGCCATGCAAACACTAGTATAATTGTAACACATTATCTGCATAATTTATTTCACTACGAGTACCTGTGGTTGGACAGGCATGTACCAGGGAAAGCTATGATAGATTGGTGATCTAAACTTGTGATGTATCAGTGACGATACCATGCTCCACCTTTGCCAACCAAGTGCTGCCATTTGATTGGCTGAAACATCCAGAAATATACAAGTGCTGCTGCTTGATTGGCTAAAAATAATAGGAATATTGAAAGTGCTATCTTTTGTTAGGTTAAAACCTCCAGGATAGTACAGCTCCGATCCTTTGGAGGAAAGGGTGTTGAATCGGAAGATGGTGCAAGAAGTTGATTTGTGGCCTAAAGAGTAAAAAGTAGTAATTCATAGATCCAGATTGTAATGCAACAAATGTTGTTCATAGGTTAATATTTACATTCAGAGTTTTTGTTAGCATGGAATGAATAGGGAAAAATTTTGTTTTCATCAGTCGATGGTAACATCATGTACAGCACGGCACGTGCCAGTGCCTGCTTTGCTACGTAACAAGCGGCTGGCCACACCCATAGCTCTTCCCACTGATAAACATTTTTAAGGTCCTTCGCAGTGGCTATCAAAACTTTTACGCACAAATAGTCATGCAAATTTAACTCTAGTCTAGTATTAATGTTAATATGAATATAAATATAAAAAATGAAGTCTGTCTCTGTTGTTGTCATTGGCATGTAACAGCGCGCTTGTGGGTAGGCATTTTTCATGACGTCGCTATCGCGACGTCTTGAAAAATGCCTACCCACAAGCACGCTGTTACATGCCAATGACAACAACAGAGACAGACTTCTTTTTTATACAACAAACAGGTGCATAAGTTGTCACACTTTTTTTGTATTTCAGACCCTTTGGGACATTTCCTCAAAATTTCCCTGACTTCTCAACGAGGGACATCCACAGAAATTATGTAGACTGTGTACGATGGTTAGGAAAATTTATTCTCTCAAAGGTAAGTTGTTATTTTTTCAGCTCTGCTGACCAAAGGTTATACAGAGCTCATAGCATCATTCATGACTGTCCCTTCATCTGCTCATAAACGTGATACAGTTCACAGTTTTCAAGTTAACTCCATACAACTTTCCAGACTTGTGAAGGGTAGGAAAAGGTCGAGTAAGCTTGATATAGGTGGCAGCACCTGTAGTATAACATCTGGACCAAAATGTGAAGATTTTGAGAGTGTCTTTTTTTGAAGAATTTTCTGTGAATCATCACAAAACTTTGTAGGAATGTCAATCAGGCAAGGAGACAAAAGCATGTTGAAGTTAGGTGGCACCAGTACAGTATTAAGAAAGACAGGAAGTGAAATGTTCAAGAAAAAATGTTGAAGACATGAACAATTCTATGATATATACAGTCATGGTGGCACTAGTGGTTGTATTAATTGAAACTGTCATCATAGATATCAAAAGCACATTAAATATATTGATCCTGATAATAAATTGAATTGTAGCTGCAAAACTTAAACCAAGTATGATTTAGGCCAATGGTCAAACTTGTCAGATTTTGGGTGATCTTGATGTATTTTCAAGGTCATTATTCACTTCAGTGAAACACAGCTAAATTCAATATGTTGAGAAAGCATAAAGGCTCACCACAACCACAAATGTGTATCATGTGGAAGTTTGATATTGCCCAGTGCGGGTGACCTTGAACTACTTTCTCAAGGTCACAGAGGGATTGTATTTTAGGAAAGTCATTTATGGATTTTTTTTTTTTTTTTTTTGATGGTCATCAAATTACGTGTCTGCAGAGCATTAGGCCCATGGGCCTCGTTTATTTTTATAATAAAAAAATGGGACAGTTCCAACCCAGCAGCTTGATATCCCAGTGTACCAAAGTGTTGGGCTTTCTTTTTTCTCTTTTATTTGTAAGACCATTTAAATATGAAAAAAGGTATAAAACAATCATGTAACTTTTTGGTGGAAAACTGTTTTTTCAGATTAAAAACATGGCCTTGAATCTTACCTTATCTTGTGTAACTTTGCTGATGATCACTGATTATGCCTAGACTTTCACTTGCAATATTTCTTAGAGACTGTGTTGACTTCTAATGCCAAATTTATTGTTGACTGTGCTATTTGATGCAGGGTAATGCTTGTGTCCATTTGGAAAGAATTACTGAAGTTTGAACAGTGTACACTAACACCCTACTTCCAGGGCAGTTGTAGAGTGTAGTAACAATTTGAATACATGATAGTCAGTGCCAGAAGTAAGGAGTTTACTTCACTTGTTGGCAAATTGACAATTTTGGTGAGATAAGCCTTGTTCCAATCAACATGCATGCAAAATATGGACAACTACAGCGGCAACTTGAGTTGTCAGTAACATTTTCTGTTTGTCTTGGACAAGAAAAATGGCTGTATTCCAAGCGCTGATAATGCTAAACTTGACAATTTTCTTGGAAGATTTGTGTTAATTTGCTTGCTAAACAGCCCAATTTCTATGTTTTCTCCGCTACACATGAAGTGTAGAGAAGGATATACTTCTGCTTAGCAGAGGTGTCCACAAAACACAATAAACTAAAAGTAAGTACAAGAATGTATATATTTTGAAAAGTACATAAAGTGGAGAACTGTGTTTTGTCGTATGTATCACTTGTCTTCTGTTTATACAGCAACTGTGCAAAGTGAAGATACGATTTTCCAAATTTTTCAGTTTGAAAACAGATTCAGCTTATTCGTTTTTCATTCAAATTTTGAAATTCTTGTGGCAAAATAAACTATAAGTAGTCAATACAAAAAGCGGGTCTCACTTCATGCAAATTTTGCTTTGTTTGGTTTGTAGGACTGTTTGAAGTTGGCAGTTGAGAAGTTGAATCCATTTCAAACAGACACCTCTGCCAAGCATAAGTGTATCCTCAAGATAATACTGAGTGTGCTTTGCTTTGTTCGCATTGTGTACACAGTGGTCCCCCTGATGAGAGGCTACCCTTTGTACAGAGGTCACTTGCCCATAGAGCAATCGATTCTATCTTATGTTCCTCCGCAAGAGAGACCCTCATGTAATGCCACATTTCCGATGCACTTGGGATGTTGTTTTCTGAAGGGGTTCACTATTTGTCTGGTGAAAAGTTTGTGAAGAATATTTTTTACGGTCATGGCATAGATTGCAAGAATAGCTTTTTCTTTCTTCAGTCATGTGAGAACACAATAATTTGCTGGAAGCCTGGAGGTCTGACTCAACAAGACATCAAGCCAGGAGACATAGTAACCGTCTTACATAGGTTTGACTATAAGGAGTGTGACATCTGGTACATGCGCTTTGCACTGGATTTCTGGCAAAAGGTTAGTTCTTTGTTGTCTCATTTTCTTGTGTGTCCACCTTCTCTTGATTCATGTTGCTGTTGAAATAGGGAATACCCATCAGATATGTACTTCTGGGTTGAAAAAAAATTCACCCATTCCTTGTTAGAGTGCCCCAACCCACAACAAAGAAGCCTATTGTCATGGGATGTGCCATCATGAATGGTCGGACATGCAAATCTCAGCAAAAACGTTTTCATGTAATGAGAAGTTTAAGTGAAAATGTTAAGGCAGATTACAATTTGCATACGGGGGCTTGTGGGTGATTTGAGCAGGATAGGATTAATTGAAACACAGGCTGGATTCATAATAATAATAAGTATACAGTGACCATAGGAAAGATGATACAGGCTGAAAAACAGGTAATGGACTTGAATTGAGCATGAAAATGTACATTAATGCAACATTCGTAAAATTCAAGGCTTATCTTATGTGGAAAAAAACCCCTGGGGATACCATCAATAGAATTAGTACTGCAGAGCTGCAGTTGAGTGCATCCTGCTCTGGACTTTGAGTGAAAGATTTGTGATAATATAATGGACTGGCAGCCTGCTCATCACAGGGGGCAGTGGACTTAGAAAGCATTTCTCAAATATATGACATGTATATACAGTGGTTCCACTCTTATAAGGCCCCTCTGAAGAGAGGCCACCCCCTCTACACAGACCACTTCTCTGTACAGCAGTGATGGCACTTCCATTATACTTACTCCCCTTATAAGAAGGGGATCACTGTAGTTAGGTCATAATTGTTTTAAAAAAAAATTGTCCTTGATGCTTCCAGATCCTGGCATTGGGCAATCAAGTAGGTCGAGTCTTCGTTTGGGATATAGATGTGGAGGACCCAAGTTTGGCAAGGTATGCACTGGTTTCTCTTGGAAAAATGTTTGCAAACAGAGAGAGAAAAAAAAATTGCCCCCTTTCCAACTGCTGGCTCAATGCCCAACTTGGCACGGAAAGGTTAAATATGGCATGGTTGTATGAGGACAGACTGTTAAAGTGGTATGTGGTCAAACTTCTTGTCCATTCACTTATTAAGCTTTTCATTCATTTCACTGTAACTTCACATGTAGTTGCATGCAATTTTTAAGGTTCTTGCATGTTGCACAGAGAATGATTAAAATTTTGAGGTTATATTTGTTGTCGATTTCATCTCTTGCAGATGCACAGTGTTGACACATCCCAAGTGTTCCAGTGCAATTAGACAAACAAACCTAAATCGTGATGGATCTGTACTCATCTGTGTGTGTGATGACTCTTCCATATGGAGGTGGGACCGTGTACGATGAGAGGGGGGGAGACAACATCCCAAATGTGATATTTGTTGGGGATTTTTAAACTGCAATGGACGAACGTTTCACGACACGGCCATTATTACCAACGTTCCTGGTTCATCTGCCATTGTTCAGCTGGTGCAAGCTTACACTGCCACCTGGTAGTCAGAGACAGAACTATTTGACCAGTTGGTCTGTTCACCATTGACAACTGTCACGTGCGAGAGCTGAGTCTGACAATGAAGTGTCTTTTGTCACATTACAACACAGCCATTCTACTGTATTTTAAGAGAGCTCAATGGGTGAAATAGGACTGGCCCCAGACATTCCAATCCAAACTGTAGACTCCATTCAGCATCTCAGGATTTTTTACTTCCACATTTTCAGTAGCATCAGCAATTATTAAGGTAGAAAAGAGCCGGACGTCAAAACTACACAAGAATTACAGCGTGCAGATAGGCCAGTCAAGAGTTGAGTGCACAGCAAAGCTGTATGCAAAATAAGGGTGTACTGGACCATTCAGGTGTATTGCATGATGTGTATTGGACCAGAAGTGTACTGGGTGACAGTGGGCCAGAACACAGTACAATAGTATCTGTTATTTAGGACCGCCTCTGCTGCCAGAGCTGGTCTCCTACTACAGGTTCTCTGTAAGTCTCCCAACAGATATGGTCTCTCAGGAGAGGTGGGCTTTAGAGCAGGTACCATTGTACAGGGTGAGTGTGGGAAAGTACATGACTTTATTCAGAGTTTTGAGTGAAGATGTATATGTTTTGTATGACAGCTGTACGGGGGTTAGATGGGGTGAGCAGGTAATGCAGCAGCAAGTATTATGTATGATCGAGGTGTCTGTTGAGAGTGTTTTTGAACACAACTGACCAGGATCCTGAATGACTTCAATTTGCATTACAGAGTCTGGGTTGGCTAATACACTGCATCACTCGTGTTACAGTGGCCTAGAGATTGTCTTTTATAGAAAGTATGTGAGCTATGATATGAGTGTATCATGTTTCAAGTTGAACTTTTGACTACAGTGCCACCAAGTGGCCAACAGTTGTACTTTGCAAGGTCAAAATACTAGGTATTATTTCCAGTGTAGCTGGGAGAACAAGACACTTGTTACGATGGACCTACAGATGTAAATTGTAATTATGCAAATAAAACAGTCCAGATATTTACAATTTACAAATATTGATGTTTTTCTTCCTTCAATTGATCAGGGTACCAGTATGATTAAATGCTAAGGTTTGAAAATAATATTATGGTCAAGCTAAAAACTACATGTATTGTCACACTTAAAAACACAAATCAAGTATAATTCCAGTATTTTGTCCCATATGCTTTCATTCTCACTCACAGATACAACATATGATGTTGTACCAATGACTTATAAAAGCAACTTTGGAAGGAATAAAATTCTGTATAAACAGCGTTTCATTTTTTTATCACGAGATAAAAATTTTTGCCTCATTTTAAAGAGAAGCTCTATGTATTGAATAAAAACAGTTTTTCTGAAAGAGACTATTTGGGAATATTTGAATGGGCAAAATTTTTGCCCAAATCCAATTAAAGTGGACTCCCCCATGCCTCATTACATCATGCCAAAGTAGGCCTCTTGGGAAATTGTGCAGATGATTGACTTCATGAAAGCTGAACATTTTGAACATCAGCTTCATGCAAAATTGCAGGACATATACCTAAAAAATAGAATAGTACTGCTTTGTATGTGATATTTTTTCCAGGTTCAATAGGGAAACATAACACTTCCAAGAACTATTTTCAGCCAAATTCTGGAAATTAAACACATGGGAATATAAATGATTTTACAGGAGCCCACCTCTCTGTTTTGAACACTTGAGAGAAACCATGTGGATTCAGTGTTAAAGTTTTATGGCCCTATAAACCCCTCCGTTGCAGCTCTGTCCATGGCAAACAGTCACACTGAATGAGCCACAAACCTGGTCAAGTTGACCTCTGTGGCATAGATCAGGTCAAGGTCACGCCTACAGACCTATGCATGCATTCCATGTGAGGAATCCACACGCCAAATTGGGTTAGGGTAGCTCTTTCCATTCTGAAGTGGCAGTGACACTGACCACTGCATATAATAATCAACAAAGTTGATCCCGTGACTTTAAAACTAGGTCAGTTCAATCCTGCAAATTTCAGTGCTGTCCAACGCAAAATCTCTAGCAAAATTTAGATTCCCTGGAGCATTTTCTTAACTTCCTCACATGAGAAACACTAATTTTGAATAAATTCTGTAGCATTTTTCAAGAACTGTGGAGCAAGATTTTGCTACAAGGCTCCAGTTGGACGGCCATGGCAATCCCATCAGATTATTCCATAAGAGGGACTCGAACACCAAATTAAGTTGGGGAAGATCTTTCCATTTTTAAGTTGCAGCATTGACACCAAGTGCGGATGGCCATTATGACACCATCCTTCAGCCCAGTATAGTTAAAACTGCAAGATCCTTCCCACAGTGAGCAATACATCCATGAAGAAGGGCAGGAAGAGAAGGTTATTGATCTTATCCTGTAGCTGGCACTACAGTCAAGAGGGCTGGGGCTGTCACTTTCCATTGTAGTTTGGAACCTCATCATAACATTCAAATATCTGTATACTGAAATGCCAAATTTGTCAGGAAATCTAGGTGTACAGCTGTAAAGTTCATAAAATTGTGTAACTTCTGCTGCTAAGGGGCATGTAACCAGCTGAATCGAGATCACTCTTGACAGCCAATCTAAAGAAATGCATGCCTCTCAACCATGCCAAAGCTGGCTCCTTGTGCTGTGTAGTCATCAGAATACACATGAAAATGCTAATTGTGACATCTTTGGCCCAAACTGTTGTGTGGTGAAATGTCAACTGCTTCAACATTTTTAACTCTGCTGACCAAAGGTCGCAGAGATGATGTGACTGCTCATGTCTGTCGGTTCCTAAACTTTTGCTCGTTAGTGCAATACGGTCCACAGTTTCAAGTTAGCCCAATATAACTTTCAGGACTTATAGGGTGTATAAAAATCTAGGCCCTTTTTGATATTGGTGGCATCATCTATAATATTATGCAATATCGGGGTCAAAATGTGAAAATCTTGTAAACACTCGCGCATCCTTAATTTATGGTGGATTTTCACCAAATTTGGTGGGATTGTGGGGGAGGTCAATGTCTAAGTTGGATTGTAACTTGGTGTTAACTTGCACAGACTACTGCCTCTCTGTCCTTGTGACCTCCAGTCTTGACCCCCAGCGTGTTGACATATAAACATGGTCAGTCTTAACACCAACAAGAACATGGCATTGCCCTATATGATTTCCCTTTTAGACGTGAGTTTTGTATTTGTGTCTTTTTGTCCAAAACCACTTCCTAGTAGTCATTACCCTATTCCGTAGTCCGAACTCTTTACTCTCCATAAGCTAACCTGTCCCTGTCTAACTTATATACATAGAAGTTCTATCGTCCATATTGCACACGTTCCTCTGTAAAATTTTGACATAGGCTGTATTAGCCCAAATAAATTAAAGGGTCTTCAGCGGGTTACTACTCAACATGTATCGAAGCCTTTTACCCGTACATGTCTCTCTGAGTAGCGGCTCCTTGTCTAGGCTAAATATTCGGCAAAGACAACCCACATAATAATGAATAAATATGAACATGGCAATTGATGAATTAGCTATATATGTGAAGTTTTGCTTATAAATGCAGACCTTCATATCAAAGAAGAACACCTGTCAAACAAACCATAATTACCAAATTTTCATAGTACAGGTTCAGATAAGAACAATTTGACTTACCCCTGAACCAATATGTACCCTTTCTAGCTGGACAGCTTATCCTAGTTAAACCATCCGCCAATGTTTGACTGAAGTGGAAACAAGCTGGGGCATTATATTCAGTCCCAGTGATTGCAAAAGAAACAGTTGCAGCTAGACCACCTGTACAAACCAAGGGAAATCCTAACAAGGACTGTAACAATGTACATCCTGCACCAGAGATGTAAAACAAACTCCATGATGAGACCTACTCCTCAAACAATTAAGCTCTATGTAACTGCCAACCCTGAGTCAATGTGTCAACTTAATGTGTCAGGTTTGTGACACTTGAGAAAATACTGTCAATTTTGAGTAATTTTTTAATACTGAGTAAATGTGCATTTAGGCATATCAGAAAAGAATGGAAGTCATGGATTTTAAGTACAATTAGGCAAACATGCAACTGTCGTAGGCCACTTCTTGCTACCTGTAGCCCCTGGGGGTTTACCTAACAGAAAACATGTAAGCCTAAAATGTCCGATAGTGAATATTAAAACAGAAAGACGTCAAAAGATAAAGTTAAGTAGCAAAACAGTCAAGTCTAAAAACTAAATTATTGTGGCCAAACTTTCTAATAATCTTTGGATGTTAATAGTAGAATTATAGGGCAAGTCAGAAAAGAATGAAAGTCTTTTGTATTTATGTCAAGAGAATGCAATGAAAATATTAACCAGATATCAAGTACAATTAGGCAAGCTTGTAACTGTCGTAGGCCGCTTCTTGCTACCAGTAGCCCCTGGGGGGTTACCTAACAGAAAACAAGCTAGCCTAAAATGTCTGAAAGGTGAACATTTAAACATAATAGTGTCAAAAGATAAAATTAAGTAGCAAAACAGGCAAGTCTAAAATCTCTAAAATTATTGAAGCCAAACTTTCTAACCATCTCAGGATATTTACAGCAAAATTTGTAGAAATATTTGATCAAAAGTACACCTTTGAATCCTGTTGACTCAAGTTTATTGTAAATAAATTTGGTTCTTGATGCAAAGTCCTGAAATTTAGAACAAATATGACCAAATCTCAAAATCTGTGACAAAAATGTATTATATCCAATATTATCCGAAATATTACTGTCCGGGAAAGGATAATTAACTACTTCAAAGTTAAACTCATCTATTTTGTGATAGACTTTGATACAAAACCTGTCATTAGTGACCTGAATATCCAAGTCCAAAAACACATCTCTGAAACCATCTGAATGGTTGTAATCTAAGGCCACCAATGTATGTATGTATGTGTATATATATATATATATATATATATATATATATATATATATATATATATATATATACACACACACATATATATATATATGCATGTATGTATGTATGTATGTATATATATATATATATATATATATATATATATATATATATATATATATATATATATATATATATATATATATATATATATATATATATATATACTGCGTTATATGACTTTGCAATCTAGGGCCATATTTAGCACAACTATGTCTTGGCAAAAGTTGTGACGCCGACAAGAACCTACCCTATATACCTAACATACATATCTGCCAAAAGCATGAAATGTTCATAAAGGCTATATCTCTTGTAACTTGTGAGGCCGAAAGGAACCTGACTTGCATTTAACCAAAGACCTGATTATTCCAAGGGGTGTGTGTGTCTTATCTTATATTGTGACGCCTACAAGGACCTGACCTAAATACCTGGCATTAGACAGGAGATGTACATAAAGTGTGTCTTGTCACATCTTGTGACGCCCACAAGAACCTGACCAATAAATTATGCCAAAGTCTTGACAAGTTCATACAGGCTGTGTGTCTTGTCGCATCTTGTGATGCTGACAAGAACCTGACCTTTATAAGTTGCCAAGGTCATGACATGCTTATAAGGGATGATGTCTGGTTGCTAAAGAGAAGTCATGTAAAAATGCCCATCATAGTGTCAAAATCAAATGAGGAATACCACTGACAGAATTCTTATACTGTATTAATACAGCAGGCTACCTTCATATTTATGTCTTAATGGTTGATCTGATTATTCTTGTGATGCAAATAATTTGACCAAGTTGGGGCGGGGGAACATTCATAGGGCACAGATTTGAGGCCTGCTGGTGTAAACCAAACTAGTCCTGATGTCGCTACTGCCTATGCTGTGCTACTAGAAGGTCGCTATGATTGCAGGTGGACAGGTAATTGACTGCATTCATGGGAAAATGAACACGCAAATGTTTCCTATTCTAATGCTAAAGAAAACTAGAACAGACTGATTTTCCAACTGAATGTCAAATGTCTCCTGGTGGAACACTTACGTCTCTGAATAAGCTACAGGTGATAACAAATTACAAATGACCAAGTTTGCTTGAAAATTACAATCCTATTTTAGCTAAAGACTTATCAAACAGAAAACCAAGTGTTGAAGAACCTGAACAACAACAGCAAGAAGAAGCAGAAGCGGAAGAAACCGGCACTAAAACAATATGTCCCCCGGCTTCCACCGGGAGACATAATACAAATGTAAATATTCACTTTATGTTTAATATCAAATCCTTTATCTTTGGCCAGATTATTGCCATTTGATGCACGTTTCCCATTTCAGCTAGGCGACTGGTGCCAAAGGTTGCAGGTTCGAGTCCCGCTCGTTCCGAACATGAAATATAATCATGTGAAACATTGGAATGTGAATGAGTTGCCAGCTGCTTTGTGCCTGCATCAAAAACTGGCACAAAAAGAGCAAAAGTATTGGAGGAAATTACCCTCCACCCGGCTGTCATCTGATTCTCTGAAATTCGGCATTTCATGCAAACTTTGTAACATTTTGGAGTCGATACCATCAACAAGCCAGGAGGGAGGAAAAGGCTCATCCCTTGAAAAATCCTGAATACATAAGGGGTTCAAAGTGCATGGAGTGGTACCTGCTACTTAAGACCACCCTCACCATCAACAGAAAGTGGTCTCATATTGTGACGGTCTTATAATTGAGTACATTAACTAGAGATAGTTGTCACATGGGACAACAAATATATATCCCCCGCATGCCGCACTGTCTCCCAATTGAGAAATCATCTTTAAGAGCCAACTTTTGTCACAATATTAGTGCTATCTTTCCCATGTTACTGAATCTCTATTGCAAAGCCACCTACTCCAAGTGACCACTTTTTGACCTGCCCTATGAGTGGTCTTTCAAAGGATGGATGATTGTATTAAGATGCAAACAAATCTGAATAAGGGAGAAAGTATAAATGCAACACAGGCCCTACAAGATGTACAATGCACCATATTAATGCAACATAGTTAAAAAAAATGGTATGGGACAATAAGTAAGGAAAAAAATTTTTTGAAAAAAATAACAAGAGGACCATGATGGCCTTGTGCTTTGGTGCCATATTCAAGAAACCACATTAAACTAGAAATAAAATGTGCTCCCAACAATCATTTTGGGTTTCAAAAATTCATAAAAAATTCAATGGTGGTCAAATGTCATCTGCTTCAGTGTTTTCAGCTAATTTCAACAGTAGTAAAAAACAATTTGATGGAGAACTGTAAATGACACTTATCATGATCACATGACCCAGGTCAACAGCTTTCCTTGGCATGGGTTGGGCATTAAGTGCCCAACCCATGCCAAGGAAAGCTGTTGACTTAGTTTTGATTCAAGGGGAAAGGGTTAATGGCCAAGAGCTGGCAGCTAATTTAGCTGACTGCTAGTAATATATAAGCTGTTAACATTTTTTTTTGGCATTTGTAACATGATGGAACATTATGGCTATACATCTGTTGGTATAGGTCTGTTTGTGACCAGCATATATTTCTGTTATATCTGTCAGCTTGGGATATTTGTTGAACAGATCATAAATACAAATGGGTGTTGCTAATAAAAATTCTGGTCCCAAGATTTTGCACCAAAAGTCACTTTTGCCAAGTTTGCGACTTTAGTACGAGATCTACATATTTTTAATCCTATCTACATACTACATAACAAAAATCAAAAAGGCCCATTTCTCGTTGCTTGTAAAAATCCCTACATTGCTCTGTGTACTTATGGGTGAGCAGTTACTCAGGAAAAGGCATCATTTACCCCCATTTTTTCTAAAATTTTGCAGCTGGGGAGGGGGTAACCCTCCCCCCCCCCCAGTCATTTCAGACCCTTGAAAAATTTACTTACTTTTTTTCTCTCAAGCTTGGTAACACTGCCAAAAGGAGTCCTCTAAGTTCCTGCTAGAGACTCTTATCTTATGGGGTTAATTGGATCTTTTTCATTCAAAGTTACCAGACAGTACGAATTTTTCATAACATACATATAGGGCCTGCATACAGCAGTGCCTGCCTGAAGTACCTTCCCCCCCCCCCCCTTACCCTTACCTAGGTGAGGTCCAAGAGTAGTCTCATGAAGCAGACTGTGCTCCCTCAATGCTGGTCAAACAGATGGACATAGCACAAAGGACCTGATGAATGGGGTCTTCAAAGGCAAGTGCTTTGTCAGAACAGTGGTCTCTTAAAAGAGGGATTACTTATTTACAACTGGGCATTACAACATGCCAGCACTCTCCCATTATAATGAATACAGACATGGATAGTGTGCACTCTGAATTTGTTCTTGGATTTGTTCAACTTCTCAGTATTAACTTCTTTAGTGTCAAAGTTGTGTCCAGGAAAATGTTGACGTATGTCGTGGTAATGAATGGTAGTGATGACATGTACATTACACAGTGTGTGCCACTCAATGATGAAGACAAATAGATCACTGTTCCTGGGAAATCTTATCAGTGTACATTCAAGCACTGCAGCACTGCCTTTCAGCCAAAATGTGAACGACTGACCCCAGGTGACTATGCATGCGATATCAAAGCAACTGGCCCAGTTGTTCTGGAGAAGAAAAATTAAAGAAATTTTTTTGTTCAAAAACAAATTTTAAGATTTGCATACATAAATAGAAAAATTACTGCACCATCATCTTTTTCACAAATTTGGTAGAGGCCCACAGGGGGCACATCCTTATGCGAAATCAAAACATTCCATGCAACGCTTTTCGGGAAGATGAAAATGTAAAAAGTCGAGTGGACAGATGGACACAAAATAACAGCCAAAGAATTGAACTTGCTTTTGAAAATTTATTTTGCATTCATTTCTACCATGGACAACACCATCTTAATTTGCCTGTCGCTACGGCATTAGAGAAAAGTAGAACAGTCATAGCCAATGCACTGGACACTCCTCACTTCACACACATGGGACCTGTGACCTTGAAAATAAGGTCACGATCACCAAAATGTGTTAATAATATCAAGGTACAATACAATATACGCATATTAATTTCCCGCCACAACTGCATACCTGATTGTCTAGTCTCGCTTGGCGCGATATGGCAAGAAACGGGTCGGTACCTGTGGGGACAAGTGGGATATTACTAATATTTTGGAAATAAAGAATACTCATTAAAGGCAGATGGAAATTTTTCTTTATATATGGCTCGGGAAGTACTAGATGAAGGCCAGTTTGGCATTTGTGAACTTAGATTTCTCAAAGAAAAAAAAAAAAGCTAATTTTGTAAGAAATGAACATGTGGCCCTGTCTGTGACAGTGATGTTTCCCGCATGTCCCCCGTGATCGCCTGACGTCAAACCTGTGCTTTGTGGTGGGAAATTAATATGCATGTGGCGTATTGAGGTAAATTGATTTAGATGTGGCCTATGAATCATGACATAATTCAGCTTTCAACGATTGGCAAAAGACAGTCAGACAAGCCCCCCCACCCCCAGATTTTTTTTGCAAAGGGGTGGGTGGGGGTGTTATGAAAATGAGACCCAGAGAAAGCTTTGTGGGGTAATTGGGTAAGTGTTCCCAGTGAAATCTGTCACAGTTACACCAGATCCTGATCTGCAATAATCATGCACATGAAAAAAGAAGTTACAATTATGAAAATGAGTACAAGCATGAGACAATATCTAGTACATATACATATATATATAAATAAATTTGTATTTATAGTAAGAGAATATAGAAATATTTTAGTTTGCCTTTGAATTAAATAAATGGCATCTGTGTATCACAAATCACAGTCTCTCATTCAATAAGTTGATAAAATCTGCTATCTAAATAATTGCATCATAAAGTCAGCAATGTTCTCTGATGTAGTGCATAAAATATCACTAATTATGGCCTTGATAATCAATCACAGATAATTTTGCATCCAGTTTTGATTCTTTCAATGTAGAGGACATGTTATCAGGTTATGGTACCTGTTGTTGTTGTTTTTTTTTCTGTATCAACAAATGTTAACTCTTCCAATGCCAAGTTAGAGAGGGAGTCAACAGCTTTTCTCGGTGAGGTTTGGGAATATTATGCCAGAAGGACACTACAGAAAGCTGTTGACCCCATCATCCTAGTGGAACTACAGGCAGGCTGCCCCTTGACTGAATCACATTTTGATTGGGAAGTTGAATCTGGAATAATCATCGTAGTTTTGATGAGCACAGTTCTCCTTGGGCTTAAAATGACACTGACCAAGTACATACAAAAGTACCTGTTGTGTGCACTTTTCACTGCATGTAAATCAGTACAGAAATTGACCTCCTTGTCCCAAAAACTGTGACCAGGAAAAGTAGGTGCATCTCCTGTCGAAGCAGTGGCCGCATACAGCTGGCGCCATTCTGGTTGTTAAAAACACCAGGAGACATATCTGACGTCATCAGTCTCCTCTTTACAGCAACTGCACTTCACATTCCTTACCAGTTGTACATCAAATTTAAGAAGTACGCTGCACTGAAAACTTTCACAGATTTTCATAAATTTGCTTTACCTCTCTTTCTCGTCAGTTTCCTGCTCTTTTTATAATACTGACCCTTGTTTTGGAAACTCTTACGAGATCTCCAATTTTACCAATTAATTTTGTTCACAAAAAATCAACATGCCCCAACTTTATAGAAATTGGTTGTGCCTGGAATTTTGATGCCCCATAATTATTCAGCTTCCTTCATTTAGTCCACTGTCTTATGGCCGTTTTTTCTTGTATATTTCTGCACATGGTGGTCATTCTTAGGGCAAAGACGACAACACATCACAGATGGACTTAAAATTTGTTGTCCTCAGAGAGAAGCTTGCAGCACTTGACTTTGTGAGCCCCTGAGGTACACATCCAGCAGAGTTGTGCATGTGTCCCCGGGGCGTGGGGACCAGCAATTATCATGTTACACTGTGCACACATGTCCTTGCCCGGAGCTGTCAGCTTCTTGTGTCTGTGACAGACCAATGCTTGCTGTTGACCCCCATGTGGAATCCACTCACCACAAACGAAGCAACTCTGACCAGTCTGCTGTGACAGGGGACCCAGCTGACGCAACTTGCGGCTACACAAGTTACAGATGATAATGGCTCCAGATGTTGGCACAGACCACGTCATGGTGGGGCATCGCAACTCCTGCAATAAGAACGCCATACATAATCTTAAAAGACGTGCACAAGATTGATAAAAAAAATAAATAACTATGGTCTAGCTTTTTAATCCTTGTTTTAAGGTACTGCGTATACCATGCATCATATACATGCTTCTCAATCTTGTTTTCTGTGAAAGTCCATGCTATCCTGAGACTGACTGTAATACACACAGCCTTTCTCCCTTGAATTCACTCTTTCACTACCAACTGTGGCTTAAGTTAAAGTACTTAAGATGAACTTCTCTGAATTTTTAAATAGACACTATATTAATATTCTTTGTAAAAATGCCTTTCATGCTAGTACCAGCATGTCTATAGTTCCGGAGAACATAAGGGCCCAAGTCAACAGCTTTCCTCAGCACATTTTGGGTGCAATGCGCCCAAAAGTGTGCTGAGGAAAGCTGTTGACCTAGTCCAAAGTCATTATAATGTAATCACACGTAACTCCTCTTTTTTAACATACCTAATGTAATATTCCCTAAGCGCATGTAAGTCCTCTTTCATGTACTTAATACCTGTCATTCTTGAATAAAACTTGAGGACCGCCTCCCTCTGAGGAAGGGCCCAGGGGGGCCCTGAAACGTCAGGGAGGTCCTCCACTTCTACTTTTACTTCTATTTCAGTGTTGGGACTTTGGTTTCTTTATTCAATTTATTATTTAACTAGGAAAGTGTAATTTTGTTGGAGCTATGCAGCAGATATGAGTTCTCTTTAGATGTTCAAGTGGTAGCACCCCTGCATCCGACCTGGATCCAATCTTACACACTTCAACAACCCCTGAGGTCACATTACATGTTGTTCTGGCAACGTGCTTGTTAATCATAAAATTACTTTTTGTTACTGTTGAAAGTAGTCAAAAGCTTGGAAACAGGATGACCTTTGACCTCCAGCTGCTTCTGGTCATTTTCAGAATATATGATATGTTACGACACAGGTTGACAAATTACCCAACCAGGTAAGTAATCCTCATAAAAAGTTCAACAAAGTATGTATGTTCCTAAAGCTAACAACCTGAGTATTCTGTATGTTGTACTCTCAATGATGTGCAGTAGTTTTGTGTTTATACAACAATAATGCAAAACTGTCTTCTCAATTTCCCACAAAAATCACATCTACTTTTTTTACTCGTGACACAATTAAAAAAAAATTATATTGGAAATATTGAGGAAAAATGCTTATTTAAAAACTAGAAGGCTGCGTGAACAGCCCATGCTCAGCTGACCTAAGCTTGTCCCACAAAATAAAGGTTGCAACTGAATAGACCTGTGTTGAGGTTTAGCTGAGTGCATATGACATTTCAAAGTATTTCTAAGACGGACGACTGAACCTCCTAAAGTGCAGCCTGACCAGCACGTCAGCTGAGCTAAATATTGCCGCCCCACTTGGTGAACAAATTACGAACTAGGAGACCATCGCAGTGATCCTATGTGATATCAAAGCAATTGGGTGAGTGGTTTCAGAGAAGAAGATTTTTTAAGATTTGCAACAAAAAAGAACAAAAACATTCACAATAAATTAAAAAATCATTGAAGCGTGACCATTAGAATGATTTGGTAGATACCCACCCAAGGTATATTGCTACCAAGTTTGAAGTCAATCCAGATGATGGTTTCTGAGAAGAAGTTGAAAATGTGAATTAGTATAAGAATGCCCATTGAGCTACATAGTAATCAATAGGAAAGGTGCGTTTACCGACAAGTACCCAAATTGAAAAAAATCTTAAAAAATCAGGAATCCACAGCAGTGTTATCTAGTGAACATCTTTGTTTGAACCTTTCCCAAGGAACATGTCCACAAAGTTTCAGTTTAATCTGAGAGACAGTTCTGGAGAAGAAGTCGAAAATAGTAAAAATGTACATAAAATCATAAAAAAATAGTAAAAAATCAGTGCCACCTAGTGAAAAAACTCAGAACTAGGAGTCTCTAGGAGTATTCCTGTGTGATATTGAAGCAATTGGGCGAGCAGTTTAGGAGAAGATTTTTTAAAATTTGCCCAAAAATAAAACCAAAAAAAATCTTAAAAAGCAAAAAATCACTGGAGCGTGACCACTTGAACAAACTTGGTAGAGACCCACCAAAGGTACATTGCTACCAAGTTTGAAGTCAATCTGGTTAACAGTTTTGGAGAACTCAAAAATGTTAATTAGCATTAGAATGCCCATTGACTTACACAGTAATCAATAGGAAAGGTGCATTTACCAACAAGTATCCAAATTGAAAAAAATCGTTGAAAATTAGCGATCCACAGCAGTACTATGTAGTGAACAATTTTATTTGACCCTTCCACAAGGAACATATCCACCAAGTTTCAGCTTAATCTGAGTGACCACTCTGGAGAAGAAGTCAAAAAATAGCAAAAGCACATAAAAAAAATCATGAAAAATTAAGAAAAAAATTACAGCGCCACTTGGTGGACAAATTAAGAACTAGGACTCCATAAGAGTATTCTTGTGTGATGTTGAAGTAATTACATGAGCCGTTTTGGAGAAGAAGATTTGTTAAAATTTTCCCACAAAAAGAACAAAATAATTAATAAAAAATCATTAAATCACTGGAGCGTGACCACTTGAACACACTTGGTAGAGACCCACCCAAGGTACATTGCCACCAAGTTTGAAGTCAATCTAGCTGACAGTTTTGGAGAAGAAGTCGAAAATGTAATTGTGAACGGACGATTGGCATCCTAAAAGCTCAGCCTGACTAGTAAGTCAGCTGAGCTAAATATAGGTCTCACTTTTTTTCTTTTGTGTGTGGGTGTGTGTGTGTCCTTCTTGAGATATAAACCTTTGAAACTGAGAAGATGGAGTCCCATTCAAACATCAAAGGTCCTGACATTTGAATGGCTCTCTCAACAAATCTACTCAAAATATAAGATCTGAGCCCTACTTTTTAGTTGACATTATAGCAATGAGATTGCAACAATTTCAAGTCTTTATGTGCAAAACTGAGAGCGGTTGTGATTCAAAGTTTATATATAGTCCCTCTAATGATGTCAAGAAAATTACCTTCAAAGAAAATGCTGCCTCCAGCAGGATTTGCATTGTTGGCATGGCCTTTATTTCATGTGACACCTAGCTAATCCAGAGCCTCCCGTCCCTTACCAGCTGAGTACTCTGACTGGTCTTTCCTCTTTAACCCAAAACATCTTTGTGCTTTTCGAGGTATTTTTGGCTAAAAATGAGGTTCCTGGAACCTGTTTTACTGTCACACGTGTTTGGTTATGGCTGCCCTGCTGGGCCCTGATGGGTAGAGGAGAATCGTGGCTGGCAGTTCCTTGTACTTGTACAAAAGCTTCTTCAGGACCTTGAATACACAAGTCCCTTTGAATACCACACAGTTACTCTTTCCATATGTAAAAAATATAAATGATATACAGTATGGGTTACATAGGCTCTATCATCATCTGCTCCATAACAAAAGGCTCTGGTATTTCAGGGCTTCGGTCAGAAACGAAGATAAGGTGCTTTTGAATCCTATCTCTACCAAACACAAAGCAATAGAATGATTCACTTACACACAGGTATTGGGCTCGCTGAAAGCGGTTGACCTTGATTGATGCAGGGTTACTTCTAAAGAACTGGATCAACCTGGAAAGCCACAGAGAAAATATTTGTCAAAACTATATGTCTAACATACAGAGTGTCTCACAGCAATGAAGATTTGGCGTCATCTGAATTTTCGTTGGCCCACCATACAAATCTTCACCACAGATAACCCTGACATTTTGTGCACATTAAGTTCCCACAGTTTGGTGGGCCCAGTCTCCCATTTATTCTCACTTTTCATCTCAGTCTGGATATTCCCATAACAATCTACTTCCTTCTTTATCATCTCCATTGCTACATGTCAAAACTCCTCCATAGCAGCAAATATTTCAATTTCTCATCCAAAGGTTTCGACGGTTACAATAACACAAATGCTGCATTTGCAGAATCTTGAAAGAGTTGAGACAAAACTACAGTGCCACCTGGCATCTATGTCACACACTTTTAAGATTTTGTAAAACTACTGACACAGCACTTCTGTCTTAACCCTCATTCTACTGCAACTGTTTGAGTCAGCAACTTTTCCCATCAATATCTTGGTCATCTGGCATGATTAAAAACATAAAAATGGAACATTGACCTAGCTTGGGATGTATTTACAACAACTCTTAAAACAGTTCTATTGCTTTCATTTAATATTCAGGGGTACCATTTTTCAACATCTGAAATTCAGCAAATGAATATGCATGGCATGTCTTTGTCATGTTTCATGAATAAGATCTGACTAATACAATAGGACTGTGACAGTCCTGTGCTAGCTAACCTTGCATGTCCAGATTAATATTTTCCAGTAAAAATGACCCAGCAGCATGAGCCCTTGTGTGTGTATACATATATGTTGAAATGATATGAACATGATACCAATCTAGACTTCAATATCATTGTAGCCATATGTTGAGATATGCACCTCTCTTCGCAGGATATGAACTGCAAATGTAGATAGTTAACCAAGCTCTTTAGACTTGTCCTGTGGCCATGAGGTTAAGGTCATTGGTCAATTACAAAGTAAACAAGTAGCCGCTGACGCTAGCCGTATCCCCCGCCCACAGTAATCATGGTGGTAAATACACATGATGTACATTGGTATATTATAGTTGGTAAAATGCGAAAGGTTTCTGTTGGTGGCAATATGGAAATAAATACAGAGAGCCTTTAAATGCATTATGTGTCCCCCTTTTAACAAGTAGCCACTGAACCCCCCCCCCCTATTATGAGGGTGAACCAGTGCAGAAGGGGTTTGTTTGCTATTCACATCTTCCTTAACATGTAGGACTTAAAATAAAGTTGGCTGAAATGAGAAAGAAACAAGTTTACTTGAAAAGGATCCTGGAGTTCTTGGTTATCTGCAAAAAAAAAAAAAAAAAAAAAAGAAATACAAAAGAAACACAAGCAACTTTTTCCTTATTATAATTGCAAAGTTATACTCCTGACAAAATGTATTGCATCTTGAGCTTGCTTAATGAACTTTGTTAATTAATATATTAATGAAGGAAATTTAAGTAATTAGTCAAAAAAATTTCTGCCTATGCACACCTCCTACCTCTGGTCTACCAACGCTGAAAATCTTAAAGGGTTACCACTTTTAGTTGCAAAGTTATGCTTCACACAAAATTGTATTGTATCTTGAGCTTGCTTAATGAACTTTATTAATTAATAAATGAAAGTAATTTGCCATGCAAAACAGTGCCTATGCACACCTACTACCTAAGGTCTATTAGCCATAAAAATTTCAAAGGGTTGGTATTAATAGTTCAGAAGATATGGCCCGGACAAAATTTGTATTGTAGCTTGAGCTTGCTTAATGAACTTTGTTAATTAATTAATTAATGTAAGTAATCAGCCACAGAAAACAATGCCTATGCACACCTACTACCTAAGGTCTACCCACCATAAAAAATTCAAAGGGCTAGCATTAATAGTTTAGAAGATATGGCCCGGACACAATTTGTTTTGCTTAACGAACTTTGTTAATTAATTAATGCAAGTAATTAGCCACACAAAACAATGCCTATGCACACCTACTACCTGAAGTCTACTCACCATAAAAAATTCGAAGAGGTAGCATTAATAATGTAGAAGATATGGGCCGGACAAAATTTGTTTCGGACGGACACACGGATGGTGCCCATTACCATATCCGCTCCCCCACTTCGTGGGCGGGGGATAATAACCTTGACAGAAAACCATCACCAAAAACAACATCCAAGTCGTAGCCTGAACAGTTAAGTAGTAAACTAAGCATTAAAACTAAGTTGAATGCAGTTGCTCAATAGTCTCAAGAATTAGGTCATGGTCACTCAAATGCAACTCCAAACTGGCCCTTAGAGCAGACATCATCACATGCAGCATCAAATCACATCTTAGTTTTGAAGTAAATACTATAATTGACTGAAGTGGGCGTGTGAGTGAGCTGGCCTTGGGAATCAGCTTAAGGTCATCCATGTGCACTATAATAAGTAAAACTTAAGTTCACACAGTCCTGGAGTTAACAACCTGAAATAACATTCTTGAAAGCAAACCTGCCAGCCTGAAAACTTGGTCAAGGTCACCAAAATGTACTGCAAACCTTGTCCTTACAGCAGACAATAGAATAATGCCATATCTCTTCTTGATCAGACATCATTAACCATTTGTCTCTCTAGGCTATCAGGCTGAGTGAACAGCTTTCACTGACATGAGTGGGTGCTGAGTGCCCACCTTGTACTCAGGGGATTGTTGAACCAGGGCGTGGTATTCTGGTAGCAACCATCTACAACTGACAGTCAGATTGCCATTCACTAATGCTGAAACTTTGAAACAAACAATACTTGACTGCACCAAGTTACATGGTTTATAAGAGACACAGATAGTCTAATGACCCTACACTCCTCTGACAGACATAATGACATGAAGATAGGGTTAAAACTCAGGACATTACACTCCTGGACACACATAGCGATGTGGAGACAGGGTTAAGACTGATGACACCACGCTCCTTGGACAGACAGTGTTAGGTGGAGATAGGGTTAAGACTGATGACCTTATACTCCTGTGACGATAATGATGTGGAGATACAGTAGGGTTAAGACTGATGATGCCACACTCCTTAGACGGACACAATGATGTGGAGATGGGTTAAGACTGATGATGCCACACTCCTTAGACGGACACAATGATGTGGAGATGGGTTAAGACTGATGATGCCACACTCCTTAGACGGACACAATGATGTGGAGATGGGTTAAGACTGATGATGCCACACTCCCTAGACGGACACAATGATGTGGAGATGGGTTAAGACTGATGATGCCACACTCCTTAGACGGACACAATGATGTGGAGATGGGTTAAGACTGATGATGCCACACTCCTTAGACGGACACAATGATGTGGAGATGGGTTAAGACTGATGATGCCACACTCCTTAGACAGACATAATGGTGTGGAGATGGGTTAAGACTAATGATGCCACACTCCTTAGACAGACATAATGGTGTGGAGATGGGTTAAGACTGATGATGCCACACTCCTTAGACAGACATAAAGACATGGCCAGTTTTTACACTGGTTACCTTTTGTTGAGACCAGCCGCCTGCAGATGGAAGGGCAGTTCCTTGGCCACCAAGGCCTGGTCCTGACAGTGGTACTCGTAGTGGTCTGCCAGGTATTTGTGCCATTCCTTCACAGGTCCCTCTGTGATGCCCAGCCGTGTCTCTACTGCCTACAAATATACAGCAACTACATGTACACACACACCCATATATATATATATATATATATATACACTGGTATACATATTTTTTTATTCAATATGCATTTAGTCTCACATTAAGAGGAGCCATGTAAATTTATCCAGCTGTCATCACTGTGGGTCTGTAAACATTTTCCATCTGTTGTGTAAGTACAGGGCTCACCATCGCATTGGCAGACTCTGCCATGTCACATCAAGTCTCCAAGCTGCTATGCTTGGTACTTCTCTTGCTTTTTATACCTCTGTTGAGAGACCGTGCTTTGGTCATTACTGGTGGTGCATGGTCTTTCAGGAGAGGTTTCATTGTACATGTACATTAATTGTTGCCAAATGTCAGCTGCTTGTCAAACACTGGTGTCTTTAATTTGCTAAGTCGGGTCAACATTGGAAGTGCTCAACAACTGAGTCTGCAGTTTGTCGTGAACTTCATTTCTCTCATATCAAAGACAATATTCAATTTAAAATAACAGGCCAGTAGAACAACCATTGGAGGAACAAAAACTATAGATAGAACTAGGTTTGTGGGTGTGCTGATGACAGCATTCTGGTGATCATAGGGAGGGTAGTGGTGGCACCATGAACAACACCCCCCCACACAGGCACACAAACGTAATTGTTTCATATACAGTAGAGTGAGTCACCCCTTCACCCCCTGCAATAAACTCTCCCTTGCTGCCAGACAAACATGGACACACCAAGCAGGTGGCCTTTCCTTGGGGGGGGGGGGGCATTCAAAAAGAGGCAGATGCTCTCTGTAAGAAAATAGTGGCTTTCTCTGGAAGGTGGCCTTGGTGCCGGGGAGGGGCGCTGTCAAGTAAACGCTGCTGGCTGTGATGATTAATTAGCCATTGCAGGGAAAGCAACTTTTTGGCTTACAGCATAGCTAGTGGCCTCTCCATCTTAGTGGTCTTAGAGTATAGCTTTTGCTAGCTGTGGTCTTTATGTAGGGATCTAGTTATAGTCAATGGAAGGTGCCACTGTCTAATTTTTTTAACTTTCTTCAATGTGTCCAGGAAACACCTGTAAAAACTACACATTTCCTCCAAGAGAACAGCATGCAGTATACATGCACCCTGAAAGTGTAGGTTTTTGATTAAAAAGCTTTGCTTACAAAGATATGTGTAATTACAATAAGAATGTAAATTTAATTACAGAATTAATTTTAATTGAAATCAGCTTCACATAATTTGACAGCCAAATGAAAGACCTGTACATACTCTAAAACTATGCTTTACTTCTCATTTATAAAATTAAACTTAAAGATGTATTCCATTAAAATAATCTGTTGAAATTATATATACATATATGTATATTTCTTGATATAGAGTTCAAAAAGTTGCTCTTGTAAAACTATCAAAGAAAGAAAAAAAGACAAAAACATAGAGTTATAACATATGCAGGTCTTTCAGTAATAATTATAGCCACAAAGTATTGACCTAACATGTATGTGTAGGAGCTCATTCCACCTAATATTGAAATTTTGCAAAAGTTTGTTTATCAGGTCCCCCTCTTATACGGCCCCTCTCACCAGAGACCACACCCTCACTACACACCACTTTCTCCTGTACAGAGTGTGCCATTAGCATTATATATGCCCCCTCGGAAAAGGCCACACCCCCTTATAAGACCACTCATTGACTGCATTTGGGTGTAAGTTAGCCCTATTTCCTTAATATTGCATGTACCATGCAGCATACATGGTATCAACCATTCTTGCTTGGGGTCACACTCAAGATCGCATTTTTAAATTACAGAAGAAGGCTGTTCGTCTTGTATCCAATGCTGGATATAATGCACATACTGATCCCCTTTTTAAGTGACACAAACTTTTGAAACTTCAGGACCTTCTATGTTTAAAAGCACTTAAATTTTACTACAAATATTCAAAAAATGAAGTACCTAGCTTTTTTCTTGATATGTTTGAACTGCCCTCTGCTCCTCATTCACATTTTACCCGCCTTAGTAAAAATCCCAGAATTCCAGAACCAAGAAAAACAACAGTACAGTGGTCCCCCTCTTATAAGGCCACCCCAAATGCACTGGAAAAGTGCCCTTATAAGAGGGGTGGCCTCTCTTGAGGGGTAATTTACAATGAAAACGCCATACTTGCTGCATGAAGAAGTGGCCTTTGTAAAGGAGGTGGCCTCTCTTCAGGGGGGCCTTATAAGAGGGGGACCACTGTAAAAACTTCTATCAGGTATTATATTCCTCTCTTATTACAAAACACTCCCCCATGTATTAAGGACAAAATTCACACACATTCGTATTATGGTTTCTCACATTACGCAAAGTGTTATTATATCAATAATTACAATAATGAATGTACCAGAACAAATTGTTATGTATGTAATAGGTAAATTTTGTGGCTAGTAATGTTTGTAATTATATTAACCTCGTGACAAATGCTGTAATCTAAATTCTTTTTATCTCCCTAGGTGGCCCCAGCGATAGCGGGTTTCTTAATCCTTAGCTGGGGTCATCCTGACTCAGTTTTGTTGTATTTACGTTTTATTTTGTTAACCACAGTTATTTGCACTATATGTTTTATATTTGTCCTGTTTCACAGTGTATTCCTTATGTCAAATAAACATATTCTGATTCTATCACCTTCACACTGTCTTCAATTACACTGTTGCTGTACATACCTGTAAGTGAAAAGGCCTTGGAATTCTTTTATTATCCCCATCTTGCCACACAAATATACTCATATTAAAGTGCTATTTTTTTAATAAGAGGAAGATAGATTCAGGGTCTTGGACATCACCCTCTCAACACGTGCGCCACTAACTGCTTGCTCCCCCCCCCTTCCATTTCATTTTCGTCTCACTGATCCTAAATCTATATGCAATGCGAGACCATCTGTCTTGAATTATTATTTATTTATTCTTTAATTTAGCACCAGGTCTCTTCCAAAACAGGAATTACTGAAATAAACTCCTGGCTTCATATTAGAGAAGGTCTCAGCTCAGGGGTTCATTCTCACGTCAGTGGTTCCATCACATGTATAAGCAGTCACGTGGCCTGCTGAATTTTTTTTGCAAGGCCCACGTCACCTCCAATGGTGTTCACCAGATGCACACGTACAAAGTGTCTGCTAAACACAGACGTCATAGCGAGTGTCATATCCTTGAACACCACCAATTTACACGAGTCAGCACTTATCCCTTGTCTCCAAATATAGCTTTACCTCACTAAATTTAGATGTCCACGAGACTCAATCTAATCACAAATGGAAAAACAAGTCTTGATTTCAATACTTTCATGATACATACAACACCATAGGCTTAAAGTGGATCACTGTTAATTCTAGCCGTTGCAACAGACACCCTCTGCATCCTCAAGTTTCAATTTCAACAGTCGTGTCTTTGTATTTGTCACAAGAACTGGTCACGGATGGTTCTCCAAATAGAATGAAACCTTTATTTATCCTCACCATTCACTGTCTGATGTGGTCTCACAGTCACAGGAGGTCTTGGAGGACAAGGCCAACCTTTGATTAACTCTCTCAGTGCTGACTGTGACTAAAGTCAAACTACACAAAATGAAGTGCTGTAAATTAAATTAAGGCTGCTAGATTCATCTTCCTTGTAAAAAGACTTCGTTCAAGTTGCAACATACCTACAATTAGATAGAATATAAAAGTCCAGGTCAACAGCTTTCCAGAAAAGCTGTTGCCTCAGTCCAAAATGTGCCACTGAAAGAGTTAACAAGAAGAGTCTTGTGAGTCAGGCCAGTTGTCAAAAGCCGATTGTTCCATAACAGATTGAAATTCCTGTGCATTTGTGTACATTTGTTAAAGACTCAGATAATTTAGCTTTGATTAAAAGAAAATGTGCTGTACACATACTGTCTTAGAGGTACACAAACTGTATAACTTTTTAAATGCTTTGAGCCTGAGTTCACAATGTCAATTGATATGATTTTTTGTTTACTTTGCTATGTGCATAATCTGTATCTTTGATTTTGAGGGCCTCAGGGGAGATTAGTGTACCCTGTATGCTAACTGAGCCACCCTCACAAAATAAAGATCTATATATATATAATACAAAGCAATCAAACTTGTATTGCTGAACCAACTTTTCTTTTCTGCCTGGTGGTGAAAGCCACCTTGGTACAACTCCTAGAGTACAATTCTGTAGATTTAAACTGCCAGACCAGGTCCCTAAGCCATTTGGTACAATACACACCCACAGATAATGATGTTTGTTGGTACAGTGCTCCCTGTCTTGAGAGACCATGCCAATGGGAGAACACCTGTCTTGAAAGACCACTTTTTTTCCACTTACTTTTCTTAACACTCGTCACCTTATTAATACCTCTAAGGTCATCCCAAGGACTGGTCTTTCAAGGCAGGTTTCACTGTGCCAAGAAATGACTATGAAGCAAAGTTTAACCCCTTTCCCTTAACCCTTTCACTACTCATGCTGTCCAAAAGTGCTGGGACATAAAACATTGACTGCTTACACTGGCAACCTAGTGAAGGATACAAGGTATGCTAGGTTTTTTGGTTATTTGTGGTAAAATGTTTCTAAAATACCTGTGTAACTGCATGCATATTTCTATATATTTTATGTATGAAACAAAAATGCAGAAAGTGAAGACTGTTGTTGAGAAAACAATTTGTTTTAATTGTATATGCAATATTAAGAAATATACATGACTGATCTTATTAAAATTAAAATTTCACAAAAACAGAGGAACAACTTTTCAAAAAGTAATTAGCAAAAGTACATTTTCCCAAATTTCAAAAAAAATATTTCAAATGGATGTAACTTTATTAATAAAAACTAAAAAAAAAAAGTACAAAGTAAATAAATTAAAAGATGCTTTTAGAGTATATTTATCTTTCTGTTACCACCAAAATTGTTGATTTAGCATTTGATTACTCAAGAGTTAATAACTGAGAGCTCTGTTCATGTGCTAGGGTTAAAGTAATGAGAGACAGTCACATTTTTTAAACTTAGACCAGTTCCTAACCTGTGCTGCCATTCAGTGTATGTTCCATATTTCATAACGTGTGTATGCCAGCACCTGCACCTTACTGGCATATCTGACTTCATCATGATCTCATTTCTGACCGAGAGGATCCGATAATGAAGGCATTTTTTTTTTCCATTTTCAGTGACACTTAAATTCTTGCCTGGCAAGTCAACATGGGTCATTGACACCAGGCAGTGCAGGCACAGGGCAGCTTTGACCTGTGTCACAGTCAACAAGGAAGCACCGGCAGGTGTGAGCTGATCCCTGTATCAAACACTGCCAAATATGCTGTACTGGATTAACTATGTGTAACCACTTGTATCAAATAAAGTGTTTTACAAAGTCCTAGTCTTTTGATCCCAACACTATAACAAGCTGTGGCCATGTCTGCAGTCAGTCCTCTTTAGTCCAACCAATGGCATTAGCACCCTCAGGCTTAGTGTCATCGCTGGGTCAGAGATTTTGGGGTATGTCCCGTACTGCCCCGGCTGCCTCGAGGCCAGCTGGTAAATGACTTGCTAGGTGATAAAAACACCTCTAATTTGTTTACAGGATGATATGTAGCCATTTTGATAAAAGCTCATTTTCTGAAGAATGTGAACCAGCAATTTCCACATGGCCCTTGTAAATATAGGAAAAATGTAGAAATCCAAAGTCAATCTGTGTAAATATATATATTAAAAAAAAATACAGGAAAAAATATTGAATTCCACAGTCAATCCCTGGCAAATATAGGAAAAATATAGAATTCCACATGACTGTGGCCTGGGGAATGAATTGAGACAGAACAAGTTTTAACTCTGGCACCGCTTATCACAGCAAATATCATTTGTATTTTACAGTGACTCCACATTCAAATCCTCATAAAAAGTGAACTGTTAGGCACCTGGCACAGTATCCACTGTCTAAACTGTCCATATACCACAGTTACGTAGAGTTTGGTTTCACCCAAAAACTTTATTTGAGAGGGACATTTAAGCCAAAAGTCTAAGATTCCAAACAAGTCTCTTCTCATTTGCCACCAAGAAGAAGTTTCTGTGTCACTAACATTAAAGACTTCACTCTTGTGATGTTGAAACAGGAATATATTTGCATGGCATCATTTCAGATTTAACACATAAACATGTATTAAAGGTAAAATTATGAATGGTTGACTTAAAGTGGATTTGATTGGTTTAAACACATTTTATTCTCATAGAATCCAGTCAAGTAATACAATGTACTACATGTAGTATGATGATTGCAATCAGGAAGGAGGCCATAGCCTTATGTGAATCCTTCTTGCAAGCAGACCCACTCACACAGGGCAAATGGGTGATCAAAAGGCAAAGTACATGTACGGTGCTCCTTAGTGAGATCTGTCGCAACACTTGACCACAAGTAGCCATTTGCTGTGTGGTAGCAGCACCACACCAGGGCAAACCTGCTGTACTTGATTGGGTAAACCACACATGTATGTACCAATTGAAATGTGTCTTTGACTTAATCCAACTCTCATTTCACTCTTTCATGGCTAACTGCCACTAAATTTGAAGTACTTAGGATGAATGTCTTTCAATTATCAAATGGATACTAGATTAATACTCTTTGTAAAAAGGCCTTTCATTCAAATTCCAGCATGCCTGCAGTCCCATAGAATATAATGGTCCAGGTTAACAGCTTTCCTCTGAGCACTTTGGACACATTGCTCCCAAAGCATGCTGCAGAGGAAAGCTGTTACCTCAGGCCAAACCTTGGCACTGCAGTAGGTTAAGTAGTTCTGGCCTTACAGCAGGCAGAAAATGGTTGTTCAGGCTACCAGGACATTACCTGCATTGACTTCCAAACAGACAGATTTCTGTTCTGCGCAAAATGACATGATACACAGTCATATTTGTAATTCTATGAAATTGAAAATGCTGGTAATGTGCTAGGTTACTTTACTGACATTGCAGGGAACCTATGGCCAGCAGGTGACAAGGTACTGCCCTGATTGTTGCAAGGTCATTAATACTACACATTCATGTACCAGCTCTCTATGACTTGCCTCCATCATAGCAGCCTCCCAGACTCGCTAAAGTTACTGATGTGGGCGCTCGTCAGACTGGGCCAACAGAATATTAACGCCCAGTTGCGGCTGCTATGGAAGCCACTCTATGGCCTCTATGGCAGGGATACTCTAGTTAGCATTAAGTGACTGAAGTTACTGTTGTAGACTCTCAAGATACATGTTTGGTGAGGCTAAAATGAGCAGTTGTCAGGATACATGTGACTACATTATGAATGTGAAGGTCAGAAGAATGTTCATCCAAGTGTTAATTCTACTGATCTAAACTTGTTTCCTCTTTGTTTTTGTTTGTTTATTTGTTTCTTTCTTTCTTTCTTTTCTTCTTTCTTTCCTTCTTTTCTTGCCTTATTCCCTTTCTTGTTTCTTTCCTTCCCCTTTTCTGTATTTTTTTTTTGCACAAATATGAAAAAGGTAGTGGCAAATTTTTGCTCAGTTACACCCATTTCATGTGAACTTGTGTTCATACAGAATAAATTACTGAAAGAAAAGTATGTCTTCATCACAGCTACAACAAAATCCAAGTGAAGACAAAGAAAACAAGAGGGCTGTGTGAACAGTCCATGCTCAGCTGATCTTGACATTCATCACACTTGCAGCTCTATGAACTTGGGAAAGGATCAAGGTCACCCATGTTCTGAGTAAGTCTGACCTTTATACCAGAACACTAACATGTTAAACATCAAGGTTCAAGTAGTTCTCAAATTATAGTGAAGGGTAAAATTCATGTATGTTGCACTGTGACTCCAGAAATGAGATCAAGGTCATTCATGTACTGTCTAAGCATGACCTTCATACAGAAACATTAACATGTGCAGCATCAAGGTACTAACTGAAAACAGGTCTCAAGTTATCAAGTAAACAGTAAATTTCATGTCAGTTATCCTGTGAATTAGCATTAAAATGCCCATTGACTTACATAGTAATCAATAGGAAAGCTGCACTGACCGAAAAGTACCCGAATTGCAAATCCTTAAAAATAGGAATCCAAAGCAGTGCCACCTAGTAAACAACTTTGTTTGACCCTTCCACAACAACATATCCACCACATTTCAGCTTAATCTGAGTGACGGTTCTGAGAACAAGTGAAAAATAGCAAAACCATACAAAAAATTCTTTAAAAAATAAGAAAATAACTGCAGCGCCACCTGGTGAACAAATTGGAAACTAGGTGTCCCCGGGAGTGTCTATGTACGATATCGAAGCAACTGCATTCACCGAAAAGGAGCCGAATTGAAAATATCATTAAACATCAGGAATCCACAGCATTCTCACATAGTGAACGACATTGTTTCACTCTTCCACAAGGAACATATCCACCACGTTTAAGCTTAATCTGAGAAACGGTTCTGGCGCATAAGTCGAGAATAGCTATAACACACAAATAAAAAAATCATAAAAATTAGGAAAAAATTGCAGCACCACCTGGTGAACAAATTAAGAACTAGGAGTCCCTAGGTGTCTTTTTCTATAATATCAAAGCAATTGGGTAAGCGGTTTGGGAGAAGAAGATTTTTAAACATTTGTCCTAAAAAAGAACAAAAAAATTCATTAAAAATCCAAAAATCACTGGAGCATGACCATTTGAACAAAACTGGTAGAAAGTCACCCAAGGTACATTGCCACTAAGTTTGAAGTTAATCTGGATGACGGTTTTGGAGGAGAAGTCGAAAATGTGAATTAGCATTAGAAAGCCCATTGACTTATATAGTAATCAATAGGAAAGTGCATTTACCGATAAGTACCCGAATCGAAAAAAATCGTCAAAAATCAGGAACCCCCAGCATTCCCATCTCGTCAACAACTTTGTTTGACCCTTTCACAAGGAATATATCCACCAAGTTTCAGCTTCATCTGAGTGACGCTTGTGGAGAAGAAGTCGAAAATAGCAATGACACACAAAAAATCATAAAAAATTACAAAAAAATTGCAGCGCCACCTGGTGAATAAATTAAGAACCAGGAGTCCCCAGGAGTGTTCCTATGTGATATCAAAGCAATCGGGTGAGCGGTTTTGGAGAAGAAGATTTTGTAAGGTTTGCCCCAAAAAGAACAAAAAAAATCATAAAAAATCCAAAAATCACTGGAGTGTGACCATTTGAGCACACTTGGTAGAGACCCACCCAAGGTATATTGCCACCAAGTTTAAAGTGGATCTGGCCAATGGTTTTAGAGAAGAAGTCAAAAATGTGAGTGAAGTTTAACCATATCATGTGACCAGGAACATACTTATGGTTAATTGCAAACCCATTGAACTTAATCACAATAAAAGGTATGCTAGTAAACAGAAAGGGTATGTTCTTCAAGTTGCAATTATACATTTTGAAGACAAGATACACCATCCACTTCCATGGATGTTTTGCATGGGGTAATTGTGTTGTAACTTTCCACATGGGCAGGACTTCAGAGTACTGGCCAAGTAAGCCACTGGGCAGTTATGACTTGGAACTGATCGAGGCATGATCCCTCAAATTGTAAAATGTTTTTAAGATGAATGTTGACACAAATCCCACATTTTCCAGCTCTTCCATATGCCGTAATTCACAGCAACTTTTCACTGTGAAAGTAGCTGACTTACAGAAAAGTTCTGCACATTTTATGTGTTAATGTTTGGCATTTATTTGACTATACCACACAGCAGGGCATCTTAAAATAAAGATGATGATGACGACAACAATGATCATTATGGCCAACTACCTCCGATGATTAATTGATTGGGGGAAACTAGTCAGCAAAACTTGACTTTATTACAAAGGGAGTCACACTCCAGCAATTTCCATTTGCAGAGTTTGGCAGTGACCTTTGCATCCATTCAATCGACTCTCGCCTGTCAATGATGCACACCACATGCTTGCAATGCCAGCTGGGATTGTCGGTCAATTCATTCATCTCCCAATCGTCTAGCTTTTCTCAAGCATATACATGTACATGATAAAGGTTGTGTCTTCTGGTGCTGTCTCAGAGAGATAACAGCTACTTAGAGGTGCCCCCCCCCCCAAAAAAAAAAATGGAGTGGCCTCATGTTCAGATATTTTGTGGCAATTGAAATGACTATTGCAGGATTGGAAACCTGCAGGGTCAACAGCTTTCCATGATGTGCCAAAGTACATTAAGGAACGTTGTTTATAATTCCCCCCCCCCCCTTTTTTTTTTTTTTTTTTTTTTTTAGAAATTTAAGCCTGACACTTCTGTCATGCTAGTACAGTAGCCCTTCCTGTGAGACACCACTCTGATGAGAGACCATGTGCCTTCCAGCACTGGATTTACCAATGGTCCCCAGTGTGCTATTTTTCCACTTGACCCCCAGGGGGAGACCCTGGGCCTTGTGTGATAACTGTGAGACCCACCCCAGGGTGGTCGCCCCCCCTGAGGGCACTATACCCTACTGGGGTGACAGGTCTTTTCATGCAGAATTGGAATCTGAAATCTTTACAAGAATTCAGGTGAAGCATGACTTCTGTTGTGATTTGCAAGATAAAGGGTCAACAAAGAAATAGAGTAAAAAGACTTAACCCTACGTCTGCCAGGTTAGACACTCAGTCAATAGCTTTCCTTAGGTTACCTGGGTGCAAGGCATGCCAAGGAAAGCTGTTGACCTGGGCCAGTCTTAACTTGTCTGGACCTGCAGGCAAGCTGGCATTGGAATGAAAGATCTTTCCCCAACAATCTGAGTCTCACTGCATCATAATACTCAGTCTATTTATTCATTTATTTGTTTCTTGTTTAACCAGGAGGGACTGGTTCAGTGTACACGACACTGATCTGTCACCAGGCCCTGGAGGGTACAATGGGGTAAATGATACACGATAAGATACAAAATGACTAAAATATACAAAATACAGTAGAAGTACAGAGTGACAAAGGTTTGAAAGACAATTAAAGTACCACGCAACAGAAAATAGCAGTAATACTTCAAAACACAAAAGTGTAAGACATGAAATTATCAACATAAGACAAGATGAAATAAAATCTGGGTGAATCAAAGTGAACCAGGGTTACACAATGTCACAGATACTATCAGGACAGCAGTGCATTACAGCTCTTTTAAATTGCTGGATGGGTAGTTTTCTGCTGTCAGGTGAGATTAAATTCCAAACTGTGGATGCTCTGTAAGAAATGCTGTGTTCCCCAGATCTGTTTTGACTGAGGCGCTGTTGAGGCAGTTAGAGGAGGCTGCTCAGGCAGAATAGGAATGTGCTGTGTCTGTTTTGGGACATTACTTAAGTTGTGTAGTTCCTCAATAGCAATGTAACAGTCCATTTGATTGATGATTTGAAGAGCTCTGATCTGAAGAATTTGTAGTCTGCTGTTGTGATCAGCACCGAAAAAAATAACAAATGTACTCACGAGCCACGGAGATAGTGCTTTACGCCTGATAGTATTGTATTCCATTACCTTCATACAGGGGCAAACTGGATATTCCGATTCTTATTTGGCGACATGTAAAGAGTCAGACTCAACTAGTCATCATGTGTGACTTGATTGCCAAAAAAAGTGGCTGTGACATTGTTTCCAGCTGAAAGATCTTCTGAAACTATAAGTAAAAAAACTTTTTGAAAGTACAATGATGCAAATTATAATTTTCATAGTAAATGAAATTTACTCCTTATTTTGTCTCTTATTTGATTCATTTTTCTCAACTTTTCCAAAAATTTACTCATCCTGTTCTGAAGCACCTAGCTATTTTTTCATGGTTGTTGACCTGGACAAGAAAGACAATGACAGCTGGCTCTCATAGTTTTGTCTTGCTAAACACTCCGAGGATCAAGAGGTTTTATCTCAGGCACAGATCCCGGGGGAGCACCAGCATCCCCCCCCCCCAAAAAAAAGAAAAGGGAAAAAGTAAAACAAAATTTCCAAAAATGAAAGCAAAACTCTTATAATTTTGATGCCAGGAAACGTTGTGCTTGGGCTCCAGATATGCAAAAAATTCATGGCCTTCTGGGGGCTCAGCCTCCTGGAGCCCCCTTGGGGCACTACCTTGGTGGCCCTCAAGCCTATGGCCTCCAATTTCACTCCCCTGCCCCCCCCCCTCCAAAAATTCCTGGATCCACTCTTGCATCTCAGGCCAACAGAGGTCCCTAAAAACAGGTGTCTCATACAGCCACACCTGTCTTCACTGGACTGAAAAATTGATGGTACTTCAATTTCAAGAACAGAACAATTCGATTTTCTTGGTTTACGTGTGTACATGAAAATTTGAACTGGAATGTCCATTTGCATAAAATTGGTAATGAGCATTCTAAAATAATTGGGATTTTCAAAAGAATTTGTCAATATGTTCCAACAAAAAGCCTACTAATGATGTACAATACTCTGTTCTTGTCAGATTTGAACTTAGGTCCTCTTGCTTGGGAACACTGTCAAGATCGTATCTTAGTATTACAGAAGAAGGCTGTTAGTCTCATGTCTAATGTTTCATATAATGCACATACAGATCCTCTGTTCAAACAGCTTAAGATATTGAAACTTAACGACATTCTACCTTTATAAGCATTAAAATTTTATTACACTGTCAGATATTCTAAAAATGAAGTTCCCATATTTTTTGTCAATATGTTTGAACCACCTATAGATACCCATTCTTATTATGTGCAGTCAAGTCGAATGGCAAGAGTTCCAATACCACATAAAACAGCAGCAAAAACCTGCATCAGATATTACATTCCTCATTAATACCCCTCCTTGTAAAAAAAAAAATTTATCCACATAGCTTTATCCTCAAATTTGTCAATACAAAGATGCATTAATTATCTGATATATAAATAACTACAAGGAAGTATGTACCATACCCAATCCTTATGTGTGTAACAGGTAAGTGTCTCTATTATGTGGGTACAAACCTAATAAGTTTATAATTTTTCAAGCAATACATGTCTCTTGTATGTTTATAGATGTTGCTAATTATATGTAGTTATCTTAACTTCCTGGGTGGCCCCTGTGATAGCAGGTTTTTATATCCTTAGTTGGGGTCATCCATCTGTACATGTATATGCCTACATCATGTATTAACAGCTAGCAACTCTATTTTATACATGTTATTTTACACATATGATCATTGTTAACTTTGCTGTTTTTTATAAGTCAAATAAAACATGTTGTGAGTTGTGAATCTGCTCCTTCAGGAAAATGACACAAAGACATGGAGGTATTGAAGACACCATAGTGACATAGATTGACATTGAGGCTTTCAGAAATGGGTCTTAAAAATAGCAAGACCATCACTTCAATCTGTTGCATTTTCAACGTTATCAATTGAAACCAAAACGGGACATCATTCATATTAGTTGCAATGTTGCCTCAATTGGCCTGGATCACTCAACCAGGAAATATGCTGACATACGGGCATATTATACTGTCCAACATGGTAAAATATGTTATTCTTTCCTAACTATAAATGCTGCTGACACCCTTGGTTTTCCAGCAGTAGGGTCATATCATCACCATACTGCCTATTGTCACAGTTGCCTGGAGACAGTGTCTGTCAGACATTTTAGCAGGAAGCTATTTATGCATATCCCAAATGTAATGATCATCCTCAAAGCTGAAAGGTCCCCTCTTTTCAATATCCATTTTATTTAATTAGACGCTTATGTGTTACTTGCATGACTTCATTGATTTTTTTCTCCTCTTTTTGTGATCTTGCTTTAATCAAGTTGCCTTCTGGTTATTTTTCATGGGGTAACTAGATTATCCCAAATTAACTATGTGTTGACCTTTCACCACCTAATTTTATTCGTGCAATCCATACCCAAAAATTCCTTTATTTTGGAAGACTGCATGGGGGGGGGGGGGTAAAAAATTATCCCTCTTTCTCAATGAAATCTGAGACAATCAAGTGAAGAGAAAACTATCCTTCATGTAGCTCAGCACAGAAGTTCGGCTATAAATGAATGGAGTACCGTGTATTTTGAAAAAGGCACATATTTTCTTAATCACAAAAATAGTCTTGATCTAGAAATAAATGCACAATGGAGTCATTATATCTATACAAGAGTACTATGTGTTCTGGAAATAGTCACATATTTCATTTATCACAAAAAAGGACTACATTCACAACTTGAAATAAACACCAGGCCTGCACAAATTGCATAACCCACCGTTTGGGTTGCGCCAAGGTTATGCAGTTGAACAGTGGCGTAACCCATTTTTGGGTTGAACAAAATTTGGGCATATCTATATGGAACATAAAATGGGTTACGCAACACAACAATATGGATAAGCAGATTTTTTTAGCCAAACCCATACATGGGTTTCGCAAATTTTTAATTTGTACAGCCCTGAACAGATGATTGATTCATTATTGTCTACACAAGAGCACCTTGTGTTTTGAAATAAAGTTACATATTCCACTTACAACAAAAGTCTTGTACCAAACTAGAAGCTAGTTTTTCCTGCAAATCACATTAAGCATCCCCCGATCAAGCACCTCTCACCAGAAGCCACCTGTCTAAGAGGGCCACCATTCTACTGCAGAGAGTTTGACCTTTACCTTTGACCTCAAGGTCACCTCTTAGAAAATTTAAGGGAAGATCGCATGGATAAATGATGAAAAAGTTTGATGGACTTCAATTATACCCATTTGAAGATGTGGCAGGGAAACCATTTCATTTTGCAAGGTCATCCCAATCATATGAAAAAGAAAAAGAACAAAAACGGAAAAAAAAAATGTGTGGAGTATCTGTGCCAAAAGTTTCACGTAAATCTGGCTTACAGTTTTGAAGAAGTCAAAATGTAAAATACCATTGCAGACCCTGTTGACTTACATGGTAATCAATAGGAATGCAAAAATTGACGACAAAAAAAAAAATGATAAAATAAAATAGATAGATAGATAGATAGATAGACAGACAGACAGACAGACAGACAGACAGACAGACAGATAGATAGATAGATAGATAAATAAATAAATAAATAAATAAAATAAATAAACAAATGAAACAAAAATCTAAAAATCATTGGAGTATGACCATTTGAACATAGTTGGTGGATACATACCTGACGTACATCCCCACCAAGTTTGAAAAGAATCTGGCCAATGGTTTTGGAGAAGTGGAAAATGTGAATTAGCATTGCAATTCCCATTGATTTGCTTAGTAATCAACAGAAATGTATGCAGTTTGACCTTTCAAGTTGTCTGCGAAGCAGGCCTAAAACATCAGAACATAAAAAAAAAAACACAGTCTGCTTCACAGGCACCCTTTCAAGGTCACTCAGGTTAAAAATAAACTATACAGATTGAAAGCCTAGAGGTGCTTTCCTATTAATGTTTAATACTAACCTTCAGTCTCCAGCCAATATGTGAAAATTGCTGAGTCAGCAGAAAAATACAACCAGGATTTGACCTTGACCAACCTCAAGGTTATATATTATTATATAGGAAAATTTTCCTGGCCCATAGAGTCTCTGTACTAAATTAGGAGGCGACAGGTCAATTGTTTTGGAGAAGATATTGAAAATGTGAATTAGCATTGCAATCCCCATTGACTTGCATAGTAATCAACAGGAATGTATGCAGTTTGACCTTTGAAGGTCACTCAGGTTTAAAAAAAAAAAAACATGCAAATTGAGAGCCCATAGGTACTTTCCTATTAATGTTTAATAGTAACTTTGGGCCTATGATAAACCATAAAGAAGGTATAAGCCAATATGTGAAAATTTCTGAGTAAGCAGAAAAATGCAACATGGACTTGACCTTTGACCTCAAGGTTATATATTGTTATATGGGAAAAATTCCCCAGACCCATAGATTATTTGTATCAAATTTGGAGGCAGTAGGCCATGAGGGGACAGAAATATAAGGAAAATAAGATACATGGCAGCAGTGGAGACGGCGGATGATGACACTAAACACTGTATGCATTCCCTCCTACGGGGGGATGATGAGACTAAACACTATATGCATTCCCTCCTACGCGGCATGATGACACTAAACACTGTATGCATTCCCTCCTACGGAGGATGATGAGACTTCACACTACATGCATTCCCTCCTACGGGGGATGCATAATATGATTCGGCGGCAGTGGCGATGGCGGATGACAAGACAAAACACTGTATGTATGCATCCCCTCCTACCAGGGATGCATAATAATTATTATAATTATCTATTGACTCTAATCTGCAGCATTATGCTAAGAAATCAGCTACAAGCTCTCCAAAACTGGGCTTTCAGACATTTTAGACAGGACAGACAGACTCCAAGCCTTGACATATACCTTTTTGGCAAAATCCAAACTGTAGCACATTGGCTAAATAACCATCTCTATATTTTTATGTGTAAGCTCACCCTTAACTTTCAACCAGATTTGCTGGGATCCAAATTCAGTTAATTTCAGCACTGTTTACTCGTATTCCAGTCGCTCTTCCACTACAGGTGCCTTATACATTTCATCAACAAATAATTCACACAGAAAAAACAGTCTCACTTACACAGGTGCTGTTGCATGGAACTCCATATCCCCAACTTTACATCAACAATCTAACTTGTCATATATCCTACTTTAAATCTGCTCTGAATAAATATGCTTCCTGATCCAACCATAATCACTGATGCCAACCAACTTTAATATCTTTACTTGACTTTATTTCATTATTTATATATTTTAGTTTATTCTACATCAACCTACATTGTAGTATTATTCGTGTTTTACTTATTGATCATTATTTTGCTAGTCATATATATATATATATATATATATATATATATATATATATATATATATATATATATATATAATTATGACTTATTTTTGTGCATTGTGTTTGTTTTTTGTGACTTCATGTCTGCAAAATTGCTGTGCAAATATGATTAATGTACTTTGAGTCTACTCTGTATTAATAATTCAATTTCACAATTTAGTTCCATGGTCCTTTTTTTTCAGAATCAAGCCTTTCTCTACTATTATATATTAATACAATGTTTGTCGTCTGTCTTGTTGCCACAATGTATTGTATCTCATGTTATCATTATTTGTGTATGCCGTGTCGTCATTCTGTATTACCATTTTTCATCCAGGGCCTGGCAGGATATCAGTGTTTTTATACTGAGCCAGTAACCTTGGTGAAAAATAAAGTTCTACTCCACTCAACTCGTGCTTATCAAATTCACTGTTGACCGCAGACTCAATTCTCAAAATGCTCAAATACAGCACCCTGATTCCAAGTTCAAATTCAAGGAATCAACCTTGGTATGTTCAGACTGCCCAGCACTTTCAAAGCACATTTCTAAATGACCAGAAAAGAGTGCCCTGTCCTCAAAAAAGATATATTTCAGTTATCACTAAAAAGACTAGATCTGGAATTGCTATGTGATCCATAGTCATTCAGAAATCTTTTTTTTTCTAGGGTGAATATATGTGTCGCACAGTGTCCTATTGCACTTATCGGTGCCTGTATTGCATTTTTGCCCCAGTGCAACAGGGTGCCCACCCCCTGAAACCATGTAACTTGGAATCTCCTGTGAAAAGGAAAATGTAATCTGTAATGTTGAAATAATCAGCAATTATAGTAAAAATTGATAATGGACTTTCAATGTTTGTATCTTCAGGTAAAAATCCTGTGTAACACGTTGTGGACTTAGTACTTGGGAAAACATGTTCATCATGGTACACGTAGCTTGACTTTTAAGTTGATTTAAAGTAACTGTGAGGTCTTGACTTCTTTGTCACACATAAAGTGACAAGCAGATAAATTTAGTATGTTCATGTCAGATACAGCGGTACTGAGTACAGGAGAGCTTCCAAATGACTGGAAGAAGGCGAACATCACTCCCATCCTCAAAAAGGCAATCAACAGTGGCAGCAAACTACAAGCCAGTATTGCTAATCAGCGCTTGTTAAGCCATGGCACCACATTATACATATAGCACACAGCATCAGGAACCACCTTGACATGTAGGATATATTGAGTAACCACCAACATAGGTTTAGATGCGCATACTCCTGTGAATCACAATTGCTGATGACCTAAGCAAATCCAGAGACAGTAACATACAAGTGGATGGCACTGTATTAGACTTATGTAAGGCTTTCGATAAAGTCAGTCACAAAGGAGCAGCTGGCAAACTTAAATACCCTGGTATCAAGGGGAACACAAACAGGTGGTTAGAACAGTTTTTAACAGGAAGGAAACAGTGAGTAGTAGTGGACAGTGACATGTCTGAGGAGGTAGAAGTTGGGTGTAGGATGGGCCCAGGGACAGTGTCAGGCTACCTGATCTTCCTTTTATACATCAATGACAAGCCAAACTGTGTGAAAGCACAATGTAAGTTGTTTGCTGATGATTATTTGTTATATAGTGAAATCCCAGTTGGTGAGGACCAGCACGCTTATTAGTCAGATTTAAATAAATTGGACAGCTGGCCTAAAAAAATGGGGAATAAGCTTCAATGCCAAAAAATGCTACATTTTAAGAATTTCCAGAGGAAAGCCACTTAAGAAATTCTACTCCATGCGTGGAACTTGACTTCAAGAAGCACAACGCACAGTATATCTTGGTATCAAAATCTCAAACAATCTACAATGGCCACCCATGCAAACAAGATCTGCAGTGAGGCAAATCAAGTCCTAGGATTCCTGCATTCCAATTTGGGAAATTGTCCATCGCCTCTGAAAGAGACAGCACATTTCAGTCTTACAAGATCTAAGGTGCAGTATGCATCCTGTATAAGGGACCCATACCTTCAAAAAGACACTAAGAACATTGAACAAGAGGCCAATGGGCCTAATGCTCTGCTGACACTATAGCTATATATAGCAGCTAAATCTTCATTTCAAAGTTGTGTCTTCAAGCAGTACTGGTGATATAAAGCTTATATGATTTTAGTGTCTGACTTGTCCACCAGATGGTGCTTTGCACCCAATGTAATCATAGCTTATTTGTGCAATTCCTGTGATGCATATTGTTGCATGTACCAAGGCAACAATGAGTGAGTCCTTAACTTTATGTCCTCAGTGACCTTGGGACAGAAGATCAAGGTCATCCAGATTATGTAATATAAAAAAATCACATGGTATACATTTATAATGCATGTACCTCTAGAATCATCACTGTCTCATTCTTTCGGATGATAATGAATTATACTTGTCTCAAAACACATTCCCCGATATTTTGCATTGACTTACAGGTGATGCCACCAGTATCACAATACTTCAACATTTTTGCCTCCCAACATTCTCACTACATTTCATCAAATTCCATGATAAATTAAGGACCCTAACTATGTCCATAAGTTTTTTCATGTTTGTTTCATCAATGACCTTTAAAAAGTAGGTTAAAGGTCATTCATTGAGTATTAAACATCAATACTCATGTACAATGTATAGTTGGCATCAATTCAGTAACCCTACCTCACTAATATCTATATTTTGTACTTCTTAGTTAACAATGACACAGGAAATTTGCATTTTGACCTTCAAAAAATAGGTCAAGGTCTCTTTAATTTTTACAAAAGTTGACCTTTGACCCAATGCATAGTTGCTGTATGTTTCAAAACTCCTTCTTTATTTATGATCATAATACGGAATTTAATGTGTTTTTTACACCTATATAATGTTAGTTCCATTGAAAACCACCAGGACTCCACGCATCATAAATTTTTTCTGTATAACATTCTTGCAATGGTAAATTGCATATATGCTCACATGTAAAGATAGAATGACCATCACAAGAATATCATATCCTGAGATGTATTCCCTCAGTGAACTTGAGAGTGTAGGTCAAGGTCATGCACATTATATAATATCGTACTTTCAGACATGATACACATGCTTTGACATCTGATTAAGTTAGCCTGATTATTTCTCCTGATAATGCATATTGGCTCATATTTTCCATTCACCTGTAGGTGGCACCACTAGTATTTTCCAGATTCCACATATTATCGTTCCAAACCTTTCCACCAAATTTCAAAAAGATCCATCACAAATCAAAAGTAATCAATTGTTTTCAATTGTTTACTTTTTGGCCTGTGTATTAAATAATCCTGTAGGTGGCACCACCAATAACAAACGTATCCTACATTTTCATTCATAGAACACGTCCAAGAACTTTCATGAGGCCAACTTTAAAATTGTTGATGCTACAAACAAATTGTTTACAGACGGACAGAATGACAGCCAGCTGGGCATGAGTGATTGCATAAGCTCTGCCACCAATGGTCAGCAGAGCTGGAAAGTATAATGCATAGGGACAAGATTTGCAACTAATAAATACAGTCCCATACAATATGACATGGACCAAATCCTGGAGGAACTCCAGTGGGTATGCCTTGAGGAAGGAAGAAAGAACCAAAGATTTACCATGTTATATTAATTATTAATAAGATAAGCTATAAGATGGGGCACGTGGCCTCGATGGAAGAGGTAAAAGTTCGACCGGTTTTGTTTGAATGAGCTCGTCAGGAACTAACAGAAAACTGCTGGGGGCCCGTATATATACGCACAGGTAACTTTCCGTCGTCACGCAATACACGTGCATTGTGATGACATGAGGACAGGGTGTGCATTGGCTGTGATTGATTAATAATAACTTAACAGCAGCACCTGGGAGACTTATTAATAGAAAACGCATCAATAACAAGGTCAAGGAATTCTAAACAGTTTAAAGTTTTATCGGTGCATCCTAGGACTAGTCCAGGAATGGAATACCCTGCACGAGCACATTGTCAATGCCCCATTGCTGGAGATCTTTAAGCAGAACCTCCAGCGTTATTACTAAACACCATAAGCACTTCTGCATGGTAACTCAGGATTGAGTCTGTAGAATATTATCCAGAACCAAAACCAGAACTGAACTAGGTGAGGGAATCAACAGATGTAATGTAAGAGCCTATTAATAAGTCTTTCTGCTTCAGTTCAAATGTAGATTTCTCAGAATCAAATTTTTGTATAGATTCTTAATTAAATTTTGATACAGCCTTACACACTTTTTTGTGTGTTTTTATTTTCACTTTGAGACAACGTTACTCTACACATGGGCCAAAAGTAGCTACACGTTTCAAAAATTATGAAACGGTACCTTAAACTCTAACTTAGGAAGTTATTTTTAACTTTTTTCTTAAACAGAATATTATTTTATAATGGGTATAGGCTCCAAAACATGTCCTGAGTAGCTGCCCGCTGAAGACCCTTTAATTTATTTGGGCTAATACAGCCTATGTCAAAATTCTACAGAAAAGCATGTGCAATATGGACAATAGTACTTCCATATGTATATAGGTTAGACAGTGCAGGTTACCTTATGGAGAGTAAAGAGTTCAGACTGCGGAATAAGGTAATGACTCCTAGGAAGTGGTTACGGAAAAAAGACACAAATACAATTTTAAACACAAAATGGAAATAACCAGTCACAAGTATTGAAGTTTGTCTGCAATAAAATGTGCATGCTGGCAGGTAAAAAGACAATATAAGACAGCAGAATTAACAAAGAGTAAGGCAGAGAAATAAACCATAGCAATTAACAAACTTATTGTACCAGTAAGCCTGTATGTATATATGTACAGTGGTACCTGCTATTTAAGACCACCCCTACAGCCAACAAAAAGTGGTCTCATACTGCAGGTGGTCTTAAATTGAAGGTATATTTAACATGTAAATACAGCAGAGGGTCTGGAAAGAGTGGTCTTAAAAAGACATGCGGTCTTAAATTGGAGGTGGTCTTTAGAGCAGGTACCACTGTACAATGGCTGGGATCCGGCAATAGTGTTAGGTGCAGGATGTCAACGTAGCGGCTGACGACCGAGTCGTATTTTCCCGGTAAAGTGACGTACCTCCCTAACATATGGCTACAGAAAAAAGTTGTTTCCCTTATAAATATTAACTGCCTCCTTTTAGACTTGAGGGGATACCCCTTCTAATTGGCACACAGACATACTGTTTTTCTTTCTTTCTTTCTTTCTCTCTCTCTCTCTCTCTCTCTCTCTCTCTCTCTCTCTCTCTCTCTCTCTCTCCCTCCCTCCCTCCCTCCCTCCCTCCCTCCCTCCCTCCCTCCCTCCCTCCCTCTCTCTCTCTCTCTCTCTCTCTCTCTCTCTCTCTCTCTTTCTCTCTTTCTTTACCGGCAAATTTGTGCGACATTTCATTTGAAAAGTATTATACGTAGAAACTCCAAACTTGGCACAATTATACTTCTATGGATGAAGTCAGGCCTTTTTATAATGAGAGGTCATGCTTTTCAAAATTATGCAAATGAGGGCTAATTAAAGTTTTAAATATTCAATATCTTATATACTATAGTAGATGTAGTGCCGAATGTATTGGAGTTCGATCATATCTAGGCAAAGGTCATCTCAAATGTCAAGGTCATGTCAAGGTCAAAGGTCGGTTTTGGGTCAAAATGTGATTTTAAAGCCAAAGTCATTTTGAAGGTCAAGCACTACTTCAGGTAGAGGTCATTCAAGGTCAAGGGTCATTTCAAGGTCAAAGGCCACTTTTGATGGTAGCTTTCTTCTAGCCATAACTTGGTAAATTTTAATCCAATTTTGATCATGTTGGGCTCAAATTGTAGCTATTGTAACACTGCATATTTTTGAAGTCTTGCCTTTTTATAATGATGGGTCATACTTTTCAAAATTATGCAAATGAGGGCTAATTAAAGTTTTAAATCTTCAATATCTTATATACTATAGTAGATATAGTTCTAAGTGTATAGGAGTTCGATCATAGCAAGGCCAAGGTCATCTCAAATGTCAAGGTCGTGTCAAGGTCAAAGGTCATGTCAAGGTCAAAGGCCAATTTTAGGTCAAATATCATTTTAAAGGTCAAAGTTCACTTCAGGTAGAGGTCATCTCAAGGTCAAAGGTCATTTCAAGGTCAAAGGCCACTTTCGATGGTGGCTTTCTTCTAGCAATAACTTGGTCAATTTTGTCCAATTTTGATCATGTTTGGCTCAAATTGTAGCTATTGCAACACTGCACATTTTGAAAATTACATTTGACCCCCAAAGGTCAAAGGTCAACCTCATCTGGACCTTTGAAAGTTTCACCTAGCCATAACTTGGCCAATGTCCATCCAATTCTAATCATGTTGGACTTAAATTGTGGGTTTTGTAACACTGTACATTTTTGCAATTTACATGTAACCTATAAGGTTAAAGGTCAAAGGTCACGGTCATTTGGACCTTTGAAATTTTCATCCAGCCTTAAGCGTAATGGAATGTGAAGTACCAAAGCACAAAATTTGATACCATTTAATATTTACCACTTTGGAAGGCACACAGACAGATTTGCTTTGAAGCAAATCTTCCTTTCTAGTTTGGAAGTGTGGTTGTTGCGACCTCTGATGGCAATAAATGGCAACTAGACAAGTGGGTGTCGTGTGATAAGGCGGGACCAGGAACAACAGATAACACTGTACTGGAATGAAAGTTATGCCCATCTAGCATTGTTACAGGTCACCTAAGTTGACTGTTCCGCCAACTTCCCACTTGACCAATCACCTGATGGGTCAAGGGGTCACAGGCCTGCACACTTCAAATTACACAAACAGAGCGTTTGGGTTCACATCTCCTGGCTGCCACTTCTGGGGTAGTTAACCGAGGTCTGGTGTTACTCTGGGCATCACTAAGGTACAAGTCTCTACACTGTGCCTGCCAGTCTCTTGGGAAGTGATCCCTCTTTGTCACGGGCCTGTATAAACTGTTGTCAGTCTGATATACCACTGCGTGCAGTTGCCTCCTCAGCCCACTGCCACACGGTGGAGTCTGGCAGTCAGTGTGGGGCTGACAAGGCTTCCAGACTCACTGGGTCTACACTCAATTCTGCTGCTATTTTGGATATAATCTTGTACCTTGACACTGAAGCTTGTTGCTGGAAGCTGTTGGTGTACACAAATACCTCCATCAGTGAGTATATAGCATTACAGTCTACTGGCAACTGAGAATCAGGCTTGTTTACCGGACTGCCTTGATTAGGCTAACTCTCAGCTCCATCTCTTTCACAAGCTGTCCCCATTTACTTTAATATACTGTACCCATTTTTTGGTGTTAGTACTAATTACTTGCTTTACAAAAAAAAATATTATACATAATTTATAAACACACAAATAATGTCTTGCATGATCAGGCCAGAGAGGTTTGCCCACCAAACTATGTACACTTTGCCAAATTAAACACTATAAAAGTTATTACTTGGTCTAAAAAATCTAAAAAGTTTGGCATAAAATTCTTTTTCCAATGATAAACAAATCACACTGATCTGAGCAAAATTGGCCTCCATAATTTGTGCAATGAGGAAATAAGGGAGACAGCTAGGTCTTCCTCTTCTTCTTCTTTTTTGGCTTACAATTAAAACTTAAAAAGTCAAATTTATCATAAACGCCATTTTTCAAGTGTGAGTCTTGATCTTAGATTTTTTCTTTAAAATTAAACAGAGCCATCGATCTTCTTCATACACATGTCTATCTGCCTATATATGTATACATGTATATACATGTATACATACATACATATATACATATATATACAGCCATCGATCTTCATACACATGTTTATCTGCCTATATATATATTTTCATGTATATACATGTATACATATATATATATATACATATATATATATGTATATATATATATATATATATATGTATATATATATATATATATATATGTATATATATACATATCCTTTAAATTCCCCCTCAGTATCCTGGAACAATCTTTTCCTTGACTATTTTCCAAAAACCCACACAACTGTGGGAAATTACCCCATGTGTGAGCAGCTCATCTGGAACCATGTATGTTCAGTCATTTGGAGCAGGTCTTTGTGTTTTTAAGACCATGTGTATAATCCCATACTCCATGTGTGATCCTAAATTTTGGCATGGCTTGCTGAATTTTTCCTTATTTTTTTCACTGTGTTCCATCAGCCATAGTGGCCCCTCTCCCTGCCTATAAGCTATTAATTACATGTACATTGTTCAAGTAGCAGAGATCTCGAGTGTTAATGAATCTGCACATCAGAACCTCTTGAATAAATATGGGGATATGCAGAGACCCTTAGTCCTTGTACAGTTTTTAACCAATAGTGTTACTGATCACGTAGTCTTTCCCTTCACTAATTCTGCAAAACCTATGGACTTTTTTTTATTCTGAGACAATGTGACTGTGTAAAAATTCTCCTATATCTAGATACATGTAACACAAATTTTTTGACAGTGTAGAAGCTGACCCATATCCCACATGCAACCAATGCACAAACACAGTTTGCATGGTAGGAGTGTTAATGTCATGACGTATTGGAAGACTCACTTTCGCATGAAGGGGAAAGGTTTATTTTTTACTTTTTACACTTTGGCAAATCTATCCCATGAAGTAAAATGCCCCAAAACACCTCCACATCATATCATCAATACCACATAGCCAATGGTCAAGCACAACCCTCTGCCTGTCTCTCACTGTCACTGCCTTTTTACGAGCGAGTCTTTCTCTTAGATTTTTTAATAACAATAACATACAAATGTAGAAATACTGAAGAATTTAATTTTTTTATTGTTACACTTGCACATAAGAATTGTGACAGGGAAACAATGTACATTTAATGTTGACCAGGTCATTTCAGCATCTCTTTTTTTCTCTTTTTTATCAGTGAGTAATTTGGTTCTCCCCCCCCCCCCCCAATCAAATACATTAACTCTTTCAAGTCATATTCATCTCATTTATCACCATGACTCCAGATTCAATTTCCGTGTATAATGACCTTTCTTTTACATAGCAGCATGCCTGTCATTCCAGATAAAGTAGATGTAATAGTGGTGCTTGCACCATTTAGGGGACATGCCGTATACAGACATGGTGCAGTTTAGGGCAACAACTATTGTCAAGGTCACCCATCTTCGAACTTGACTGAGCCCTCACAGGGGGCTGTAATCTTGTGCAATACCCAAGCCCTACCTCAGAAGCTTCTCAAGTTATCATGCAGACACTAAATTCACTAATGTGGTTTGTGATCTTGGAAATTGGGTCAAGGTCACCAAACTTTGAACTTGACCCGGCCCTTAAAGAGGACAATAATCCCGTGTAATAATAAAGCCCTGGCTCAAAAACTTCTTCAGTTATTATGCGGACACCAAATTAACTAATGTGGCTCCATGACCTTGGGAATTGGGTCAAGGTCACCCATCTTTAAACTTATCCTAGCCCTTATAGAGGAGTAAAATCCTGTGCAATATGAATGCCCTAGCTCAAAAACTTCTGAAGTTATCATGTGAAGACGGACAGACAGAACCTGCGATCACTAAAGGGGACTCGCCTTCGGTGGTCCCCTAGTAAGAATGAACCCACACAACAGCTGTCCACAGTACCCTGCCAAAGAAACCGACTGTTCATACTCATTCTCCAACTTAGTACTGAGCAGATATTTTCCACCAGTCACCCTCTCTTCCTTCATGGCACAGATTGTTGGTCCATTGAAATAATAGAAAAAAATATTCAGCTGGCATAAAGTTTAAATTTCATGCACATTTAGTCCCCTTCGTCATAAATACCGACAAATTTTGTCCTATGTCAGATTTGTTCTGGGTCAAAAAGTTCAATGCTACAGTTCTTTTTTTTTGAGGGGGGGGGTGTCTGTTAATTGTTTGGGTTCTTTTGTTTTGTTTTGTTCTTTGTTTTTTGCCTGTAATATTTTGTCCATGAGCACTTCCAATGAGAACTGCAGACAAGAATGAACTAGCATATTGCCATGCCTCAGCTCACTGGCTGTGATCTGTGCCTGCTGGGTGTTCAGGAAAACTGTTGATGGAGTTGTTAATGAGGGAAATGGATGAGTTAATGAAATCACCATAAGCTAAAAGGAAGATAAAAATTCTAGCCCCCTGAAAGGGTTAATGAAATAATCAAAGAGCAAAAGAAAGAAACGATCTGGTGGTCATGAGTAACTTATTGAAATAAAATACAAGCTAAAGATTGAGAAACTCTCCTACCACGAAACAGTACATGAAATAACCATATGGCTAAACAAAGAAATGATCTAGTACCCATGAAAGAGTTAATGAAAATAACCATATGCTACTGGCAGATATAATAAGAGTCCTCATGAGACAGTTAATCAATGGCATAGCCATACACTGAGTGAGGAAAGGATCTGGTGACAATGAAAGGGTTAGGAATATAAACATAATGTCAACGAGGAAATAATCTGGTGGCCATGTACGCTAGCTACAATGTCAGTTAAATCAAGGATACCACAAGGTATTGTTCCATCCTTGGTTTGACAATACAAAGCCACTTACAGGCACCACTCCTACGTTTCAATTAATGACAAATGGATTTATTTCCGAGTGCAAAAACTTTCACAGATTTTTCATCCGTCTGTCCCTGGGAGTTTTTACTACACCTCACATCAGTTGAAGCAGTACATGTTTACAAATGTTTTGCATGTTCTATTTTCATGGGATATGCCACATTTGCACACCAAAATAGTTTAAATGATACTGCACCTTTTTTTTTAACCACATATAATTATGGATCCAAAAGCTGTGTTAATTTGTACACTTGCCACACAGACAAGACATATTAATATGTGCTGGTTCCTTTTACTAATGATCATACTTGTCACGTGTGTGGTGCTTAAAACCTTCCAAGTGGTACAGCATCTGTTCTGTGAGACCATTTCCTTGGAGGCAACACTTTTAGACTTGCCCTTTAGGGGTCTCAAAAAAAAAAAAAAAAGAAAGAAAAAAAGAAAAGAAAAAAAAGCCATGCTTAAGAGGAACGATATATTGTCAAGGTATTCATTGCATTCAGGTACATGTACATGGAAATGGGTACACCAGACAGACAGACAGACAGACAGACACACACACACACACACACACACCTCTTTTTTTTTTTTTTTACTCTTTTTAAGCCTCCACGGGTTCTGGCACTAAGGCAAGTTTACCCCATCCATTCAGCGTTCAGCGATACAGAAAGTGTAAACATGTCATTACACCAGGCAGTCAGCCGATATATCCTGTCACTGACAGGCTTTCACGACCTGTCAAGAGCATGCTGGGTAAACCTGGACACATACTTAAAGGTAAGGATCTGCTACACTTCCGTAAGTTCACTTTCTCTGTTCAGCTCAGTTCACCACCAGCACATATGAATGCTCTTGCTCGTCTTTTCAATTTTGCGGCCGACCTGGTGTACACACAACACTTTTGGAACTTTGCGGGAGTAACTGCATAGCATAGCTGCCACTGTACACTCATTTTGTTAATTTTGCCAGTAGAAAGTTGAAGGCACATGCCTACTTAATAGCTACAAGGTGAGTACTAAGTTCATTTTATCTGAGGCCTGTTTGTGGGAGTCGCTACTTTATAACTGTGATAAATGGTCCTCTCACGTGGAAAACGTATTGACACGTGCAGACAATAGGATATTCAAGTCCTAACCATAAGGTTGATGGGGAAGATTTCTCCCTAGAACACAAGAGATGCTCATGGCAACAGATCTATTCTGCTGAGGGCAGGTTGGCAAGCATGGAATATTGGTACTTTTACTGCAGTGGCGCTCACAGCTTGAAAAGCCCGAAGTGTCACCTGTGATCAACTCTCCAATGCAGTGTAATCTTGGATGACCGACCATGATACACAGATTAAACACGTGTGGGTGGCACCTGAAGAGCACATTGTCTCCAACATTGCTCTAAACCAAACAAGCTGCCTGTACACATGTATCTTCCCTTGATCATTTTGCTGTGAAATTAATGTATTGGAAGGTGGGTGAGGTGCGGTAGAGGCCAGGGCCAGCCTAGCCCCACCCCAGGGTTTCCTGGATTCATAATTGACAATCGCAATTAATTTTTATCAGTGCTTTCTTCAAACTTATTTCTTTTCTCTTTCACCATGAAAGCAAATTTGAATTTCCTGCAATTTATTTATGATGCCAGCATTCGAAAAACTCAAGATCCTGAACTAGTTGAACTCCTCCCCCCCCCCCCCCCAAACATGCACAAGTACTTCACTGACAATTCACTCTGTCTCTTCACAATGACGTTCAAGTATCAACAAGCTACCTAAGATCTGGGCCGAAATTCCATCCCTCAGGACGTCAATCCGAGTGCTCTCACTATGACAACAGGATGCTTTCACATATGACAGATCTAATCTACACGGCTTTTGCATCTGATATCTCTAAAGCTCAACTATTTCGGGCATAATTGCTATTTGAACTAACAGCAAATATATTAAAATCCTCCTCCAGGTTTGATTTGCTTGTCTCGTGTTGAAGAAAAAGATGTGCAGTAAGCGGGGTTAAGTCGGTGAGTACCTTGTGTGAACTGCTTCGTCTTAACCCTTGTTCTCCTGCATTGACAATTTCAGTGCACAAAATGTAAACTGCTGTCAATCTTGTGCAACAAATTGTGAGAAACCTGCAGGACATTGGGCAAAATATTTTGATGACAGTCGTAGAGGTAACACCAATGAACCATTTTCTTGGATTGCCAAATTTGTTTTTTTGGTGTCTTTTTTTTTTTTTAGTGCTATTCAGTCAAAAATGCCAGGGTGAAGGTTCTGAAGATTGTTGCCACTGATGAAGACCACAATCCAATGACATTCCACATAACAAAATGACATGTGATAAACATTACAAAGGATAAACCCTTTCCCACTCAAATCAGCTGAAAATGCCTGGACTGTCATCTTCTTTAACAGTTTGAATTTCATGTTCACAGAACACAGTTTTACTGAGAACTGTAAAGATCTATCTGATGGCACACCAAAAACATCATTCCAAACTTCATTCAGTAGCTACACCCACATGGGGGATGTGGCTTAAATTCACTGTGGAAAGTGACCGACATATAATATTACAACAAATTTTATCATTACTTGGAAATGTTGGGAGCAGCACACCTTCCTGTTCCATGAATGTTTGCTGAGGTGGCGGAGTTGGTCAATCAGGCCACATACCTATGTCAATTGATATCTGATTTGACATAAATACATGAACTTACAGGCAATGATATGTCACTGTTGCGCTTGCTTGTTCATCTGATGACTTATGCCCACATATAGCATCGGGGTGACAGCATGTGCCTCTTAAGATCCAAAGATACATCACGGGTTTCACTTTATATATGTTTGTTATGCCACTTATCCTTTGACATTTAATTCAGTTCAAGTGCTCAGTCATTCGGCTTTTCTTTTCCCGGCACTGACACATTCTTCAAAGTGGTTTACTTGTTGCTGAAAGCATAGCTACAAGCATATGTACACCAATAATCCAGGTATATCTAATATTAATGGATGTCCTCACACATGTACAGATCAGACATTCTATGGTACAGTGGTCCCCCATTTTCAGACACCAGTCCAATGAGAGTCTACCTGCCTTTCAACACTTCATTTATCAAGTCCCTTGTGCTAACTTTTCCATGTTATTTGACCTCCATTGTGAGACCATCTACTTATGTGACCAATTTGACACCTACCTACAGTATGGTCTGCCTGAGCAGAAAAAAGGCACTCCACTTCATCACAACCCCCAATCCCCATCCCCAAATAGATGCAGGACACACTATTGTGTCCAGATATGCAGGTGTGTAAAGTTTCATGATTCTAAGTCAAAGAACAACAGATTTACAGCCTGGGCATGAAGTGTAATGTAGTTTTACATGAATGTATCACTGTGATCCAGATACTTGATCCAGTGACCCACTTTTTCATGACAGACCTTTAGGTCAAGATACATGTATATGTGTATGAAGTTTCAACAAACTAAGGGAAATGTCACTGTGACCCAGATACTTGACCTAGTGACCTCCTTTGGGTACAAGGCACCCCTTTATCTCCAGATGCACATGTGTGTAAAATTTCATTAATCTAAGTTGAAGGACAAGCAAATTATAGCCAAGACACAAATAGCCCAGACCAGATACTTGACCTGGCAAACTTTTTTTGTTTGATGACACACCTTTAAGTCAAGATGTATGTGTGTATCGAATTTCATGAAAGTAAGTTAAATAGTAAAGGAAAAATAGCATCGACTGAATTTACAAGGATATGTCACTGTGACCCAGACACTTGACCAAGTGACCTACTTTTCGTACACTAACACACCCTTATGTATAGATGCATCTGTGTGTAAAGTTTCATTACTCTTAGTTACATAGTACAGGAATTATAGCCCGGACACGATTTTACAAGAATTTGTCACTGTTCACCAGAAACTTGACCTAGTGACGTACTTTTGGCACACAAATGTGAATACTTTCAACTGTGAAAATTTATATGCAAAAACAGTGATGTAATAGTCAGAACATAGTTCTACTTTGAGTCACACATTCTGAAATGTTGTAAATGCCCTTGAACTTTTGTGTACAGTACCAGAACCCTGCCATATGTACAGTGAGAACAGTACCAGATCCCTCTCATACCTACACTGTACAGTACCAGACCCTTGTCATACCGACACTGTACAGTACCAGACCCTTGTCATACCTACACTGTACAGTACCAGACCCGTCATACCTGCACTGTACAGTACCAGACCCTTGTCATACCTACACTGTACAGTACCAGACCCGTCATACCTACACTGTACAGTACCAGACCCTTGTCATACCTACACTGTACAGTACCAGACCCCTGTCATACCTACACTGTACAGTACCAGACCCGTCATACCTACACTGTACAGTACCAGACCCTTGTCATACCTACACTGTACAGTACCAAACCCTTGTCATACCTACACCATGTACACTGTACAGTACCAGACCCATCATACCTACACTGTACAGTACCAGACCCCTGCCACATGTACACAGTGTACAGTACCAGATCCTTTCCATACCTACACTGTACAGTACCAGACCCATCATACCTACACTGTACAGTACCAGACCCCTGCCACATGTACACAGTGTACAGTACCAGATCCTTTCCATACCTACACTGTACAGTACCAGACCCCCGCTGTGTGTACTCACTCATTGATAACTTCTGTGTAGGTTAGATGATGCCTTTTTTACCTGAATGGTAAGACATGACTGGAATTTTGAGAATGTTGGTCTGAGGATGCAGCCTAATCCTCCTGCATACTGCCGTAGCTCTGTGCTAAGTGTAAATACTTTCAAACTCAAAATTTTTCCATTAAATCACCCTTATTGGTGGAAAGAAAGACAAAAAGTACAAAATAAGAGAGAGAGAGAGAGAGAGAGAGAGAGAGAGAGAGAGAGAGAGAGAGAGAGAGAGAGAGAGAGAGAGAGAGAGAGAGAGAGAGAGAGAGAGAGAGAGAGAGAGAGAGAGAGAGAGAGAGAGAGAGAGAGAGAGAGAGAGAGAGAGAGAGAAAAGCTGCCTGCATGAGGTAGAAACCTGTGCACAGTATGTACCTTCAGACCAGCAAAAAGCACCCTTTGAAGGTACACCCTTGCCTATGTAGAGAGACCAGTTCATGCTGCTAATAATCGTAATGCTATTTTATTGACATGAATTGGAGGTTAAATTTGTGTCGCTGTAGTGTCAGGAACAAAAGAAAAGCTACCATGGTGAGAAGAGTCTGTCTGCACAGACAAGGTACACCCTTACTAAATCATAAGTCCTTTTCGTCTTTTATCAGTCTTTTTAGTGAGTCTTATACCGGAGTTTTGTCAGTGCCATCTCAGTGCATTGCCAGCTAAATGTCAGGTCTGGTAACACACTGATAATGTAGTGTCAGTTGTTTTACAGCACAAAGCGGGATTTTTTAAAAAATCCAGATGAATGTCAGTTATCAGACTGTTGTCAGTCAGGTGTCAGTGCAGTGTCCGATACTGAAAAGGCACTGACACAATTGCCAGTTATTTGCTAGAAATAACAGTAAGCAAATGATGCCCTTGGCTGCGGGGGTCAGGAAGAATTGAGAACCTGAAGGATGGACTGTCAACATGAAACAAAGCTCAGTCAAAGGTTCACAATTCTTCCTGTCCGCCAAAGCCAAGGACGTTATTTGCTATATTATACCAAAGAACAATAAATCATTTAAACAACAAAATTTCCACATAATGACAGTGCAGATAAAAATTACAGGGCCATCTAGCATAATGTGCAGGGTGACAGTACATTGTACCTTCCTCGCAAGAGAAAAAAATGTCCTATCCCCAACTAACCAATCATGAGTGCGGATTTCCCCCTGAGGTACAATAAAATATACTGTCAGTGTGTTGTCAGTGTAATGTCAGACTTTTACCAGAAACACCAGCCCAATGCTAGTTATATACCAGAATTTGTCAGTTGAATACCAGTTTGTTGCCGGATATGTATTTAGTAAGGGCATGTACATGCTCTCGCGTTTTGGAGACTCAAAAAGTTCTTGACTCTTTCAGTGCCAACTGGAGATGGGCACTGAACAAAAGAAGTACCCCAAATGGATTCATAGCTTATACTGTAGGTTTTATAGTGGACCACCACAAATATGGTCAACTCTCCTGTTTTCACGGGGAGTCTCCTGTTTTAGAGCCTCAAAAAATTCTTAACTCTTTCAGTGCCAATCACGTCTTAAGTCGGTCTACTAAAGTCAATCTAGTCTGAATTATCATAAAGATATCAGATTCATATTCCTCATAAAAAGACCTTTCATTCAAGTACCAACATGCCTTTAGTTCCAGAGAAAATACCCCAGGTCTACAGCTTTAAACTGTTGACTCAGTCCAAAATGTGGCACTTAAAGTGTTAAAATGACAAGGATTTTGAGGCAAAATTGGTTATTTTCTTTATTTTCATGCACTTTTTACAAGAACCTCCCAGTCACACATCTTTGGGGGTTGACATTTATGCTGAATGTATGGCATGTCGTTGAAGGGAATTATTCAATGGGCTTGTATAGTTTCTGCATATAGATAGTGACATTATAAAAGGTGTGGCCTTTCATGAGAAATGCCTGATTCAAGGGGGACAACTGCACTCCAATTAAACTTTTGATAATATATATGTGTGTTTTCACAAACATATTTTGATACAGTTGCAGCCACTTGCCTCAGTAAACAGCTTTCTATGGCTCACACCTGACATAAGCCAAGGAACGTTGTTGACTCAGTCACTCAGAAGCAAGCCAGTCTCACTCAGCCAATTTCATCCCCAGACACATGTTCAGGTGACTGGGCGTCTGAATTACCACCTGGACTTGTGACTAACCAGCACTTGACCCTTTTAATGGGCACCCCAGTTTATGCTCCCAGGTACAGCCATGTGTTGGATGGAACCACAGGAATGCTACATGAGGAAACCTGTCTGTTAAGGACAACACTGTCACAACATCATAAAGTTGATGGATGACATGGGTTTATTAGAAAACCTGCCACTCTCACAACATCATAAAGTTAATGGATATGGGTTTAACCCTTCCTGCTCTGGTCAGTCACCAGTGGCCAGATGTAACTTATGAGCTGACACTTTTTAAATTTCTAATTGATTGAAAACATTTTGGACGAGACCTGCAGATCAGGGCTATTACAACAGCAGGTCCAAGGTCAGCTGCTGTCCTTACAACAGTCGGTCCAAGGTCAGCAGCTTTCCTTATAACAGCACATCCAAGGTCAGCAGCTGTCCTTACAACAGCAGGTCCAAGGTCAGCAGCTGTCCTTATAACAGCAGGTCCAAGGTCAGCAGCTGTCCTTATAACAGCAGGTTCAAGGTCAACAGCTCTCCTTATAACAGCAGGTTCAAGGTCAGCAGCTGTCCTCATAACAGTAGGTTCAAGGTCAGCAGCTGTCCTCATAACAGCAGGTTCAAGGTCAACAGCTGTCCTTAAAACAGCAGATCCAAGGTCGACAGCTGTCCTCATAACAGCACATCCAAGGTCAACAGCTGTCCTTGACATGGGTTGGCCACTTTGACTGGAGCAGACTGAGTGCTGAGATTATAGTGACAACAGCTGAAAATCTACTGTACACAAAAGCATAATCACACACTGCCTGGGAAAATTTGTTGGCTTTGAACAGTTTGGTTCTTTGATGTTTGAGATTTGAGAGATCCAGTTTTTCACATGACAGTTTCACACTATAGAAACATCAAAAAATACATGTAGCTTTAAAAAATACCACTAAAAAAGAAAGCAAGAGGACTGTGAAAGTCCTGTGCTCAGTTGACATGTACATATACCCTTGTGATTTTGTAAATTTGCCCAAAACGGAACACAGAAATTCATAAGAAATCCAAAAATCAAGGGAGCATGACCATTTGAACAAATCTGATACAGACCCATCCAAGGTACATTACCACTGCCTTTGAAATCAATCTGACTGACGGTTTCACAGAAGAAGTCAAAGATGTTAATTATCATTAGAATGCCCATTCACTTACATAGTAATCAATAAGAAAGATGCATTTACCAATAAGTTCCCACATTGAAAAAATTGTTAAAAATCAGGAATCCACAGCAGTGCCACCTAGTGAACAACTTTTTTCTACCCTTCCACAAGGAACACATCCATTAAGTTTCCGCTTAATCTGAGTGACTGCTCTGGAGAGGAAGTCGAAAATAGCAATAACATACACAAATCATAAAAAATTGCAGTGCCATCTGGTGAAAAAATTTAGAACTAGGAGTCCCTAGGAGTGTTCCTGTGTGATATCAAAGCAATCAGGTGAGCGGTTTCCGAGATTTGCCCCCAAAAGAACAAAAAATTTATAAAAAATCCAAAAATCACTGGACCATGACCAATTGAACAAAGTTGATAGGGACCCACCCAAGGGACATTGCCACCAAGTTTGAAGTGAATCTGGCTAACGGTTTTTGAGAAGAAATAAAAAATGTGAATTGTGGATGGATGATGGATGACAGATGAACACTCCTAAAAGCTGAGCTGACTTATCAGCTGAGCTAAAAACAGAAAAGCAAATCTCAGTAAAAATATCAACCTTGATGTTCCCCAGATGTGAGCATGAATGAATGAAAACATTTTCTACACAGCTGTCTGAAACTTCAGGATGTCTGATGAAATTTTCATGTGAGGCACTGTTCAAAGAAGACCACCGATTTGCATATTTTCATCTGGTATGAGCTCTATATTGATTTATTTGAAATCTGTAGACCATGGAGCTTCTGAAGAATGTTTTACTAAGGGTCTTTTAACCATCCGCTCTTAAATCATTACTGTGTCAATAGCTTTCCTTTTGGTAAGGTTGCATCAGTGAAGTGCCTGCCCCACCCAAATGGAAACTGTTGACCTAGGGCATGCCATGCTGAAAGGGCTTGTCAACATCTCTCACTCTGTTTTTGTAACTCTTTCCATGCCAAATGCCACTAAAGTCAATTTACTTAAGACAAACTGCTCTCAATTATAATATGGATGCTACACACCTATTCCTTGTGAAAAGACCTTTCATTCAAGTCCCAGCATGCCTCTAGCTCCAGAGAATATAATGATGGGGGGGGGGGGGAACAGCTTTCCTTGGCACAGTTTGGGCACATTATGCCCAAACCATGACCAGGAAAGCTGTTGACTCAGCAGTGCTTCCATTAGGAATTTTTTCAGAGGGTCACATGAAGGCAAATTCAGGGCAGAAGACAAGATTTTCACCAGTTTTACATGTAAATAAACAAGACTTGTGACCCTTTAGATTTTTTTCAGAGGGTATTTTAGGTTATGAAAGGGTAATATACCCCTGTTTGGGGGCTAACAGAAACACTGCTCAGTCAAAAAAAAAAATGGTACTGAAAGTGTTAATTAACAGAGAAATAGACATAAAAGTACTGAGGCAAGAGGCATTTTACCTCCAGTTAATTCTGGTCAGTCAGTGAGTTTTAGGGGGAAAGGGTTGAAAAAGAAAGGTAGGGTCCTGTAGCCTAAGTGACCATACAAGTGGCCCAGGCTGATCACCTGCAGCTAAGAGATGCTGGGTGAAGGAAGTCCAAATAGGAGTAAATATGATACACAGTGAACACGTACATGTAAAGAATGGTTTCATAACACAGTGGTCCACTGCCTCGAGAGACCCCTTCAATGAGACCCCCTGACCTAAGACATCACTTTTTCTACAAAGCTCACTTGTTACTTAACATTTAATTTTTACCTGCCATGATAGACTACAATTGGGTTGTACCTACTGGATAGAAACATCTCTCTGTATTTTGCAGGGCCTCAGGGGAGCTTAGAGAAGATTCACCAAATGAGCCACCCTCATTAAAAAGTTTTCTATACATATGTATGTACGTAGGTACACATGTACATACATATTGTATATTCAGATTAGTCTGTCAATACAGGTTGCACTGTATCAGTGCAGTATATAGTAAATGACTTATCTCTCCTTTGCCTTAAAAAAAAATAAATGAAAAAATAACAAGCACACAAACAAAATATTTTGCATTCCCCCTGATCTATTTCCATCTCTTATATCCTGTTGGCAATCGTTTCTTTATTCCTTTATTCCTGGGCCATTGCTGTGTGTCAATTCCCTCCTGTAAGCCTCTTAACAATGCCTCCACATCTAGCATACAGACAAATTAGTTCTATTACTATCATGAAAATAGCTCCACATATTTGTTAACATCAGTTACCTGTGTTTGTAGGATTTGGGAACTGGTCTATTTTGTAGAATTCCTCATGAATTCCTGTTTTGTTTTGTTTTTCAAAATGTTACAGTGAAACATTTTATACATATACATGTGTATATATATATACATACATACATACATACATACATACATATATATATATATATATATATATATATATATATATATATATATGTAACTGTCCAGCCCACAAACTTCACTTCCAAACAGATGGCAAAACAATCTGATGTCTTGACTTTAACTGAGGGCTTGGAGGCTTTATAGTTTTCAGGGAGATGTAAGAGGAGCCCAGTGTGGCCAAGTTAATGTACTTCCTGAACACACATCATCGGGGATAAACTTAATGTGCTGCTGCAATTTATATTTCAACTTGTTTATTTAAAACCATCATTACTGGGCTAGATCTACCTTCCCTTGCAAACTTTTCCTCTGTAATCAGAGACCATGTCTCAGTTAACACCATATTTTAACCCCATTAATGCCAATTATACAAACAGGTGCAATGGCGCCACATCCTCCTTGCAGTTCTGATGCAATTCTCTCTAATAATAATAACAACAGCACCAACACAATCCAAACTTTCTCTGCTCAATATTCAATCCAGTCACCGTCTACATCTAAACCTATAATTTTGTTAATCATCATAATCATGTTCAATGTGCAAATTTGGAAAAGACTTTAACAGCCGATGGTTTCACAAATGAGTCATGAATAAGAAACCACCAAGCATGTGTTACAGCCCCTCCCTCCCTCCCTCCCTCTCTCTCTCTCTCTCTAAACATAGGCATGCTGGTAATTTTATGAAAGGTCTTTTTAATGAGGAGTTTGAATCTGAAATTCTCATAGTAATTAAGTGAGTATAGCTTTTGTTGGCACTGAAACAAGAATCGTTAACTGACAGAAAAAAAGTGCACAGTCTTAAATTACAAGTATGATGTGGGCAAAAAAAATAAAAACATTTTGTGTATTGCTGGTAATTTTACAAGTGTAGCTTTTTCATCATAATGGTGGCAATATAAAATGACAGCTGTCTTTGAGGACCAGCCCTCTGAAGCATAAAAATACAGCAATGAGAGCATAAAGACCTGTTTTTGTCTTTGAAAAGCAAAAATTTAAGTTTAAATGAAAATTAATTAAGCCAGAAAAAAAAGTAGGTTTGAACAGGTGCATGTGCCTCACACAATAGGTTTAACTGTAGTCAACCTCAAACAGCATTGAGAAGCACAATGTGTCAATCCTCACCGACTATTATCTGCCCGTCATTGGATCAGTCTGTAAGATGTAGGCCATTATTACCATGTACACGTTACAGTCATATCATAACCTGAATTCCCACAATATCTTGCAAGTGCATAACACAGCTGGTTCCAAGCAGCGAAACCTGGCAGGTCACTCTGTGCAATCCAAGTGTAAATCCCATTTTGGAAAATCTCCATGTTAGCAAATTTTCTTGTCACAATTTGTACTTAATCATACCACAGCGTAACATATAGCACAATTTTTATAAAGAAACAATAAAATTAGAAGAAAAAAAAAATGGTATAATCTACAATATGGGTTCAGAGAACAATTTAAGTCCATTAAAATTAAATTTGTCAGCTATTAAGCATGAAATAAATGATACTTGCAGTTTGCTGCTTGTGGTGAAAATGTACTGACAGCATACGGCATCATATGAAAAAACTGTTTACTAGTGTCACTTTCAAAGAGAACATGTCAGCAACTTCCAGGATTTCAAAAATTTAATACAGGAAATATTAAAAGTGAAACTAAATAGATACATATACATATGTACACTCTATTTTACCTCATCAAATGCTAATAACAATAGATGCCTTGTGTGTGGATATGGGACATTGTATGCGAGGTCTCTGGACTCAATATTAGAAAAAAGTCGTACTTCCACAAGGAATGAAAGACACATCTGCTGAAACATGCAGCTCAATTTGCACAAAATACATCTATTCTTCACACTGTTTACCAGACCCAAACATTCTGTTTACTCTCACTCCTGTCTGTGAACCAGCTACATTGGCATTCTTTCATACATGTGCCTAAATTATCGAAATTCATTTAATGATATGCACGTTCAACTTGTTTGGCTTCTTGTCATTTTGTTTACACGGGCACCCGATATTCCATGCACAACTGGAAAATGAATCAACACTAAATACTCTGCTCTGTCAAAGTATGTCAAGCGCATGTCCCTTTTGGGCTTTTGCCTGCATGGCTGCCCTTTTCTCTTACCTGTGGTCACCTTTCTCTCTGCCTTTTAAACCATCCTTCATTTGTTCTAATCATAATCATCCTTTCCTCTTTCACCCTGGAGGTCAGTCTGTCTACAATTTTTTTTTCTCTCTTTGCTTGTAGGGTAACCCTTCTCTCTTGCTTGCAAACTCACCATCTACTCTGCAAGAGACCTTTCTTTCCTGCAGAACTGACCTTCTCTCTGAGCCCTGGGGATTCTTCCTCCCTTTCACTTGCATGGTTGATGACCATTGCATCCAGAGTCCCTCTCTGCTTGCCTGTGTGACCATCCTTCCCTCTCTGTTGTTTAGGTCACTAAAATCTCTCTGTGAATTGTTGACACTATACAGCCCAGTTGTAATTAGGCTTGACCCCTATAGTGGTCATAATAAGACTGTGTCAACAGGACACCTGGGTGTAGCTGGTTACATTGCAGCCATGCCACACCAGGCAAAGCTGTTGACATGACCGTGCTATCATTAGAGCTCCTGCATTCTTAACCAATTTTTTCCATTAACCAGAAATTAAAATACAAACATTAAAGCAGACAATTAACATCCAGGCTCTTTTGGTGATAATTTGAGTGAGACAGGATTAATGCACTAATATATTAACTCTATCACACCAAGAAAATGTCCCTGGGCCTCCATAAAATTATTGATTGATACTTTAATATCCAATCAAATTAAACCCTGCTGCAAAAAAAAAGGACATCCGCACTTGATAGCATATTATATAATCAATGAGTCTGTCAAAAGAACTCTGGACCTTCAGACAAAGTTACACCTGATATACCAATGAGCACTCATCACAGTCAAGGGGCTGTCACTATGAACCCATACTTAACACTGCATAATGCCAACTTAGTCTATGAATTTTACATTGTAACCATACACCACCATTCTGTTTTTACTTTCTTTTTATTGCAGACCTGCAAAGCATTTTGCCTTTGTGAGCACACAGACAGATTTGGCCATGAAGTAACCATCTCTTCTAGTTCTAATTATGTAACCTGAAGAGTTATGGAAACGTGAAATTTTTGGCTGACACATTTCTTTTTCTTTCTTTCTTTCTTTCTTTCTTTCTTTCTTTCTTTCTTTCTTTCTTTCTTTCTTTCTTTCTTTCTTTCTTTCTCTCTCTCTCTCTCTCTCCCTCCCTCCCTCCTTTTTTCCTTCTTTCTTTCTTTCTTTCTTTCTTCCTTCCTTTCTTCCTTTCTTTCTTTTTTTCTTTCCTTCCTTTCTTTCTTTCTTCCATCCATTTAGTCATTCATTCATTCATTTCTTTCTTTCTTTATTTATTTATATATTTATTCATTCATTCATTCATTCATTCATTCATTCATTCATTCATTTATTTATTTGTAATTTTTACCAACACTGGTAGATCTAGTGTTTCTCAATCATGGCCAATTAAAAAAATCCATCAATATCAAACATTCCTGTTTTGTGACTCTGTGAAAGCATAGTTAGACATACGCCAACAATCTGTACAACTGAAGATGAACTGTAGATGTTTTTTTGAGCTGGTCCAACCAGAGACTGCCAGGGAACACCACTGTGAGTGTTTTTCCATCAAAAATACAGGACACAGGAAATACCCTGTACACGTGTGTTGGTAGCATCTGACAGCCACTGACAGATGCTATCTTCTACCTCTATCCAGTATGCTGATGGCTATATTTAGCCCACATCACAGCACTCTTTATTGCCACTAGGTTTATAATGGCACCACTCTGTGGCAGCCCACAATGTCTTGTGTATCTAGCACATATATCACAGAGCACAGCACTGGCAGCTATGGCTGGATGTATGTATCATTAATGGTATCTAATTGATATCAGTATATAATTTACTGGCACTACTGATTCCATATCATAAAACACATCAATGATGGCTGTACCTAAATTACATGTATATAAGCACATCACTGATGGTTGTATGCTGTAAATTGCTTTATTTTCACAGGTTAGAAACTTTCATGGTTTTTGTATTTTTGACATTTCACCACAGTATTAATTTAACTATTGTGGATGTCATTCCTATTCAAACAATATCAAAATTGCTGTGTTTTTTATTTTCATCTTTTTGTGCCATCAGCGAAAGAAGCAAAAAATAAGAATACAGCAAAAAATTAAAGTAATTTATAGTATCTAATTGATATCAGTACCTTCTTGTTAGCTGTATCTATAAAATACAGCAGATCACCGATGGCTTATCTTTCTAACAGCACATCACAGATGGCTATATACCTAATTGATATCAACAAATTATTGTTAGCTGTGTCCACTGCACATCATAAAACACATCAGTCAATGTGTCTAAATGATATCAGCATGTCACTGATATGGCTGTATCCGATTGATACATTGTATCATCATATAACTGCTGGCTATTCCAACAACATACAGCACATCAATAACTGCTGTATCTAAACGATATCAGAATATCACTGATGGACATATCAAATTGATATCCTTATATTATTATTAGCTGTATGTGTAAAATACAGCATACAACTAATGGCTGTATCTCTGATATCAGTTGCTTATCACTGATGGCTGTATTGCTGGCTATATCTAGAACATATCATACAGCAACTCATGTACAGATGTACAAATTTGACAAGGCAAGTAACCAAGGTAGCAACAGCAAATGTGTGACATGTTTCGACCTTGGATAGGTCTCATCAAGCAATGGGAGGGATTTGAAAATGCTCCCATATTATAATGAGGGGTAACAATTGTGTTGCTATGTTGTGCACGTCTATGCACATGCACATTCTAGACTCAAAGCCTTGTTTCAATTTTGTTATCATATAATTCAGAATTTCAAACAAATGTTTGAACTGTTCATATTCCTAATGAGGAAAATGAAAGTACATGTACTGGTTTGGGGTCATCCAGTGTGAAAATACGGAGCTGTTTACCAGGCGAACTGCGTACTTTTGCACCTGATGCACCACATGTAGAGATGTACAAGCATCGATATATCATAGAATGCCTGTATGTATAGAATACAGTAATCATTGATAGCTGTATCTGATTATCCATATATCATTACTCTGTACACATATATCCACAAAAAGTAGCCATAAAATATATTGAACAAAGACCCCAACATTGTCATTTGATTTTGTGAGTGATGGGCATTGATCTGCAAAAGTTGACACAAATTGGACTAAGACTGGTCATGTTAAGAACGAGAGTGAAATAAAACAAAAGCTGCCAATGTCAAGCCAAATAGTCTTCCTTGCGGTCAACTTATTCCAGCAAGAATAGGTGAGAATCATTTTGAAATAGATCTGTTAAATCCACAGTGATTGGCTGCTGTGGCCTGAAGCACCCAAAAGGCCCACTCACAGAACTGGTTACAGATAGTTTACAAAATTCAGTGAAACCTCCTTCACTGGCACCATGCACCAGAACCTGTCTGCCATAACACAGCAATCTGTCAGACATAAGCCAAAATGTCCATGGTCCACGCAGGTAAAGCAACGTTTAAGATTCATTTCAGGTTTACAAAGAATGCCCTACACCAAACAACTGGATACAACAATGAGGATTTATAGAGTACAGTGAAACATCATTACAATGACATAATTTGCTCGATCCTTACAAGATGTGTCGGATATCTGAATATAATGTGTCAGATTTATAAGTGAGTCAAACAGCTGAAGAATTTGACCTTCAAGTCCCTCGAAACTTGTGGCATTAAGTGAATGGGTTGGGTATCTGAGGGTCATTATTTTTGTTAGGTTTCACTCTACATATATGAACAGAACAGCAACAAGCTGTGGTGACATTTCAATGATGCCAATGGGCTTGCTGCATTGGGTCTCAATCCAAGATTGATCCTCAAACAAGAACCCAACAGCCAATCAGAAATCAACAGCCCAATATGGTCCACCAAAGTCTGTATCATGGTCTTTTCCAAGCTGATACAGGCTCAAGTGCAGCGCAAGGCTTTCAATTTCATGCTTTATTTGATGAGCGTCAGGAATTGTAAGAAACTTTACAATTGACTGATATCTTCAAGTTGGAGCCAATACTACTTTCCAAATGCAAGTTGCTTGCCTGCCCATTGAACAACAGTCACAAACCCCTCCTTTCTGCCATCCTTTCTGCAACGGTGCAGGATGTCACCATAACCATCCCACAGGATGTCACCATAACCATCCCACACGTGGCTCAATCAACACCATACAACTATCACCTGCCATGTAAATGTCACTGCACCACTCAGCTTAGATTTCAGGGTCGATTGCATGATACTGTTCCCAAAATCCAAAGGTGAAGTCATTTTGTTTCTGCCTATTTTGCCTACACGACCCCATTTACTGTGGCTATAAGTTCCTACGACAAATGTAGGTTTGCCATCTCCTCCTAAACAAAATTGTTATCATGAATAAAAGTTGTGTTTATGTGAGCAGGTTATTGCATCCACAAAGGTAAAAAGCATGTTGACTCCTGGTGACCTTGAAAACACAGGTGAACACTGCTGAATGTCACACCTGGCCAAGTTTCCAATGAGATGCATCTACAGCATAGGCTTCATTAAAGTAGCTCAATTTGTTTGAATGTTTTGGTGTCTGCAAAGGCAATAGATGGACACACAGACATAAGCACATCATGATGACAACACGCTGTTGGCTGATAAGGCTGAGGCAATAAAAATGCAGTAAATGTAATTTTGAATTGACAGCATGGTGAGATATGTGTGTGCACCATCCTGTGCATGACCCGCGGGTGTACAAAGTACAAAAATAATAAAGTTGGTTTTAACTTCACATGCAGAATTCATTGTTGCTAGAACCGATAAGATCAAACATGGTTAACCCTTCAAAGCCATTGTGCATGATATAATGGGTACACAGTGCACGGTATTTTTCATGCTAATTCCATTTCCTTCCATGAATATACAGTGGAACCTGCTCTAAAGACCACCTCTCGTGAAAGACTGCACTAGTTTTTAAGACCGCCATTTCAAGACAATGGCCTTCAATTTCTTTGTAAGCTCACCTGCAGTCAAAGACCACCTGCCTATGTGACCACTTTTGTCTGGCTTTGAGGATGGTCTTAAATAGCAGGTACCACTGTAATACATTTAGATTTATGCACATGTGCAGTGGCCCCTCCTTGAAGAGAGAACCAAGAGGCTTTCTTAGAGTGCTTACATAAAACACATGGACATTCACTATGGAGGTATGTTAAAAGACAATATTAGGAATATGGTGTCACAGAGCTAGTCTCCTATAGCAGTGGAAGGCTGACTGTTCAGCACAATGTAAATATACATGTAATCAAGAACAAATCTATAGCCATTAAGTACGAAAGTCAACATTGTGGAAATAAAAAAAAAACAAACAAACAAACAAACAAACAACAAACCTAGATCATGACTGGTGAATAAGAGTATATATATATATATTGATATTCATATTGACCTTTAAATGTTAGATAATCTGTTGTGTGTATTTGTATCATTAGCCCGTGTGGCGCTGGCTGCCGTGATCAGTTCTGGCCAGAACCAGACGACTTGAGACTTTTGACAGGTTTAGGATCAAAACAGGTTTTTAAAAGGCCACTGATGAATCAAAATCCCTGCCAGGGATTTTGGCTGATTGTTTGGTAATACGCTTTCTTTAAAGCTGACGCGTGTAAAGAACATGTATCAGCCCAACTTTTTTCCGGCTGTGGTTATGTCATTAAGCTGAAGAAATCACACAAAAGTTACTGCAGTCACCATTATGATTTCACACATAGAGTGACCTCAAAACCTTACACACTTCCTAAAACACTTGTGACAATTTCAAAGTCATTTTTGCCCCCACAAGAAGAGAAATAATATTATGCAGAGAACTAATTTTCAGCTTTGCCAAGCATCGCTTATTTTCAAAGAGACTTTGTCTAATGTGAATCCAAGTTTTGGCAAAAATTCAAGCTTATGCAGACATGAACCTTACCAAGAAGAAAAATAGCATTCAGAGAATGGATTACCCTCGGTTCCCACGATCTTTTTTTCCTCAATTCTGTATTTTTTTTTATTTGAGACTTCACAGCAGAATACTTTACATACAATTTCCATATTGTTGTCTACGAAATGAAAGAGCAATTTTGGATGTGTTCTTGGGGCAAGTTCTGGTGACAGAGACCACTGTACCATGCGTCACTCAGAGGGGCATCAAATAAACACTTCAAAAGTTTCATAACAAGTTTAAAAATATTAAGAGGAAGCTGATTTTCAATAGGAATGTGGTCACTATAATGTGCATCTCTGAAAAAAAAAATTGGTGAAACTGCATTGGATCCTTGTTGAGATATTATGATAATGTCTTCCCCTTGTGCACCACTCAGACAGCCTTGAAGATAAATACTGTAAAGTTTCATAAAAAGTTAATAAATAAAAAGAGAACGCTGGTTTTACAAAGGAACCTGGTCCATTATAAGATGCATCTCTGACAAAAATTTGGTAAAGCTGTGGTCAATGTTTTTTTAGATATGGCAGTAAGGTTGTCTGGGTTGATGCCACTCAGATGGCCTTCAAATAAATACATTAAAAGTTTTAAAATGATCAGACAAAGCTGGTATGCTGGTTTTCAATTGGAACCTGGTCCATCATCATTATTGTTCTGTGGCAAAAATTCCATACAGCTACAGTGAATAGTTTTTGAGATATCACGGTAATGTTGACAAGACAGTCGGGCAGATGGATGATGGAGGGGAAGACAATACCCTCTGGCACTTTTTGTGCTGAGAGTAAAAACCACTGAAAATACCCCGCCCCTTTCTGAAAAATGCAACTTTTGGAACTTTCATACCAAGAGAAGCACACTTTGTTTCAAAAAGTTAAAACAAAATTCACTGAACTCTCTGAAAAGACTCATTTCCATCAATAATGACACAAAGATCATCAATATGTTGGAAAAACTACATGCGGATAGAAAACTTGATGAACCATAAATTCCCGTATTACGTATGATTGTCTAGCAAGATGAAAATGACAGAAACTGTTTACATGTGTATTCTGAAGTCTGTATTTGATTACTATAGTTCTAGAAATTTTCGCGGGTGTTTAATTTCACGCAAACTCATTTTTTCTGAAATTACAGAATTTTCGCGCATTTTAGTTTCGCGCAATCCAATGCCAAACAATGTAGTGAAATACAATGCAACTTATTTTCGCGCTTTAGTTGCTAGCGCAAAAAGCGCGAAATTAAATCGAGCGCGAAAATTTATAGAACTACAGTAATTCAAGAATGTAAATTAGGTTAGTAATGACTTTCAGTTCACAAATTGTTACACATAACCCCAGATTCAGATTTCAATTGTGGTAAAGTATACATTTTATGAAAGTGAATAAACTGGAAATTCTGTTTATAACAAAGATATAATATTAGATGGTGACAACGTTCACATAACAATTATACAAAAGATCATCACAATACACCATAAATATTTATTCAACTCATTCACTTTTGAAGATAGGGACCTCAAATGTGGCAGACTGGGCCTGTATTCTGTATGTGATGTCTCAACAGAGGGGTTACTTGTGCTGGCCTCCTGCGTCTCATCTACAAATGTCCTCTGTATGTTAGGCTCTGGTCTGTGTGTGGTATCTGAAGGACTACACTCTAACTGTGTAGGTGGCGCTGTAATCGCCTTACACTCAGGTGTACTCTCACTTGTGCCTTCAAAACTTGGTGGTAGAGCTGACCAAACCTGGCCATCAGTTGAGATATATGAAGAGGATACATCCCAAGTTCAAGGGATTCCAGATAAATCAGGAGAACAAGGGATGTATCCTTTTTATACCATGCCTTCTTTGTTTTCATGAATATAAATGCATTTTAAAATGTATTCACCAAAGCAAATCAGTCCTGTGTTGAAATTTAGCCATAGAAATTTAAAGCAGGGATATATGTGTAAGCAGGTGACATATACATCCCTTGAGAAAACAAAGGAGGCATGGTATGACTATCAAGTATATACTGGATCAGACAAATCATATCACTGCTAAGATCACTACAGAATCTCTTTTGAAGGAGGAAAAAAAAACAACCAGGTTGTTCTGTGTCCTAGCATCACCTTTCTGGAAGCAGTCATTGCATGTTGCCTTCCCAATGACAGGCTAAACCCACTTCCTTGAAATGTTTTATTGATGAAAAGTGGTTTGACCCAAAGTACAGCAAGCAGATTACCTACACAATCATCAGTTTGAATTTCGGTGCATGATAAATAATTACCGCCAGCGCAAGACATGGACATAAGAAGGCAACATATATACTGTGAAAGGAGCAACAGAAAGTGATTGAAGAACTGTTCAAGTCAAGAGGCTGGGATCTGCAATCAGGCGGTAAGTTGTATACACATCATAGCCAATGTTTGGTCCTAGTCTTGGGAGTGCTGAACGCCTCTCAACATACCAACTATGAAATGAATAAATTACAGGAATATCTGTTATCTGTAATCTCTAGGTTCTTATATTGAAGAGAAAAGGGTATCTCAAACTGATACTTGTGTAGTTTCAATGAAAATAACGGGCAAAATTATACAGAGTGAATATATCCATGCCACAGTCAGCATATCCACACATATAGCTATTTAACATGTGTTCCCAGTATAGGTGTGTCCATCACATACGATTGTGTGTGAGTGTTTTCTTGGACAACTAATACCACCTAAATCAAATATTGCAGGATTTATACAATGTACAAGAATCCTCAGTTTTCATGCAAGTGAGGATCTCTGTGTCATACCTATTTACATGTACTGAAGTGCAAGAAAATAAGAGTAATATGTATATATCAATAATGTATGCTTTTCCTGATATACAACTTATCAAGTATGTATTGATTATATTGAATCTTACATTGCAGGTAACACTCGAGGAAAAAGAAGGTCAGTTACTATCAAAGAAAAAAGCAAAGAAACAACCAGCAGCCCAGGAGACAAGAGAAGACTGCCGTGAGCATGAGGAGGTACCCATCATAATGGAACAGCCTGATCCATCTGTCTGTCCTCATGGTTTTTTAAATCGTTGTGTCATATCTTACCCTCAAAGTTTTTTTTCGGAAATGGACAAGATGCATCTGAAGAAAATGCACACCCTTAGAAGCCTATGTACAGGAGCTACTGGAAGTGTTTAGCAATCCTCGGAGCATGGGATCACCCATTATATCTGAATCACAAGGCCTCAGCCACCCATGGACTGTGGATTGCATGCCATCAAAGAGAAATCATGCCAGAATGTGTTTTGAAACAGGTGCGAGGATTGTAGCCAAACCCACCAGGAGTACCTTACATGGGACACAAGTGGCAATAAACTGCAGTGTGACAATACAGCAGGTACCACTGTATACCTTTGAGACCTACATGTTGCCCCGTGGTTCACCTCATGGCAAATCAGTTCTGTTTGCTGCAGACTTTTGCTATACAGCCATTATAGTGAAGTTCCCAACCATTTCTGATTACATGTTCTGGTAGTTCAGTATATGTACATGTAACAGTCACTTGGTACAGTCATGCATGTGTTTTATTCCCTGTTCTAATGGCATAGTCATTCCACGTTTTATTCACTGTTCTCATGACACCGTCATTCCATGTGTTATATTCTCTATTCTCACAGCACAGTCATTTTATGTTTTATTCCCCATTCTCATGACACAGTCATTCCATGTTTTATTCCCTGTTCTCATGACACAGTCATTACACGTTTTATTCCCCGTTCTCATGACAGAATCATTCCATGTTTCATTCCCTATTCCCATGACACAGTCATTCCATATGTTTTATTCCATGTTCTCATGGCAGTCATTCCACATATCTATTCCCAGTTCTCATGGCAGTCATTCCATATATTTTATTCCCTGTTCTCATGGCACAGTCATTCCACATGTTTTATTCCCTGTTCTCACGGCAATCATTCCATGTTTTATTCCCTGTTCTCATGGCACAGTCATTCCACATGTTTTATTCCCTGCTCTCATGGCAGTCATTCCACATATCTATTCCACATGTTTTATTCACTATTCTCATGGCTCTTACAAAGAGTAAGCCTGATCTGAATGCAAACTGTTGCAAATTTTCTTCACTTTAAGGTACACAGAGGATCCATGTATTTTTTTCTTTAACTATAGCCCCCCCCCCCCTTCCCAGTCTGTTTATGGAAATATATTTGTGTACAATTTACAATGTCAACACCTTGCAAACACACACAAATGAAAGTGGATAGGACTTGTGTCACCAAGTCAGCTGAACAGGAACATTCACTTTCGTCATTTATTTTGTTTTTGTCCATTTTTGACAGCAAGATTTTAGACACATATATTATTTTCTAACATCAATGGTCAAACCCAGTCATGAAACCATCGTACAAATGTGACATCATCACCAAATGCAGTCAGTGTTTTAGCAACTTCCTCTACTGTGTGGGGGAAAGGTCAAAAGGCCAAAACTGTCCATAAAGTTTATGCCTTCATGTACCGATCATTACAGTACAACCACATGTGGTCTTGATTCAGGTGTTCTGTAGTGGATTGGGTTACTGTGTGAGCCAAACCTCAATTACACTGCAGACAATTTCTTAGGGTGATACTCGTGGCTGGTACTATTTATAGCCATGGCAGTTCAATAACAGCCATCTGATTCACTTCAACAACACTTCAGACCTTAGACAATTTTTAAAATTAGACATATACAGTTCCATAAATACATGTGAATATCTGTAGTTAACAAGTATGATGGATGTTTATAACCTAATTGGCTTAATGTAAACAAACAAACAAGTTTCCATGTCCATTTTTACAACATTTTCTGCTTTAAAAATAATTACCTAGACTTATAGACAGTGACTTGTACTATAACTGCGTGTACTGGTAGTTGGACAGTGAATTATTCTTTTAACTGCATGGACTGGTTTACAGACACTTAGGGATGTAGCCCTGATGTTGAAGTGTGTCAGGCTAGAGCTGAGGTCCTAGCCACAGTGCCCTGTGACGAGGGCAGGGTCCCTACACAGGGTTCCAGGCTGAGGGTATAAGGGCAGGGTCCCTACGCAGGGTTCCAGGTTGAGGGTGTAGGGTATACCTACAAGTATGCGGGGTTCCACGGTGAGGGTATAAGGGCAGGGTCCCTAAGTGGGGTTCCAGGGGGCAGCACATATGAAGCCTCTGCCTTTTGAGCATTTTCAATAGCAAACAAATCATTCCCTGGAACTTCAAATACAGTTTTCTTTGACTTTTCCTTTGACAACACTGACACAAAGTCAACATTTTATTTAGCAAGATTGCTTTCATGCCCAGAGAACTTACATGTAACTTGAAATTGTGTCTGGGCTTCCCATGTCCATTATATGTTAGCCTATGGGTTTGCTTCCCACAATTTGTAAAAGTTGCTGTCTTGAAGGCAACTTCAAATGCAATTTAAGTAGGCCTACATGTAATGTGGCTATTGCATTTGCCTATACAGTGGCCCCCCTCTGAAGAGAGACCACTCCCTCTACAAAGGCCACTTCTCTGTTCAGTGAGTACAGCATTTTCATTGTATTTTACCCTTATGAAAAGCGACCTCTCTTATAAGGCCACTTTTCTGGTGCATTTGGGGTGTTGTCACAAGAGGAGGCTCACTATACAACTAGCTGCATAGGAAATCTTGTCTGTGAACATACGCCCATTGTTTGTAAATGCTCATTCACGGATGTTGAAAACAACAAGGATGTGGGTGACAGAATATGACTTTATCAGTCACTGACAGAAGATCAACTGTCTCCATCTGACCGACCCAGCTGGAGGCTCAGTAACGACACATCAGTGGAAACAGCATAACTACATTCACAGACATCAGCAATGGACAAGTTTCTTTGAAATAAAGAAAGGAAAAAACACATGTAATAGCAATGGCTACAAGTGTAGTACGTGTGTTATGACTGACCAAAGCCAACCTACTCTGACCTGATCAAGTCTATGCTCTATTGATACTATCAGATTCACCATTCATCCAATATCAGTTTTCTTTCCCAAAATAAACGTTTAAAGTCAAAATGATCTTGCAGTGCTCCAGCCAACATTTATCAATAATTGTGTGTACATGTGTACACTAAAACCTGATTTGAGAGACCACCCCTGGGACAGGCCAAAAAGTGGTCATATGAGGCAGGTGGTCTTTCAATAGAGGTGCAATAACATGGGAAAGATGGCAAAAGGGACATGGTAAACATGGTCTGAAAAGGCAGGTGGTCTTTCCACACGGTGGTCTCTCAAAACCAGTTTCACTGTATACTTCTTCAAATTCTGTGAGACATTATTGACGTGTGCTTCAGGCATAAAGCAGCTTTTCAAACTGCATGATGACTGGCATCACAAATTACCAGTACCTACATTGTGGTCATATTCACTCTTTCAGTGCCAAATTTTGGACCAAGTCAACAGCTTTTCTCAGCGCACATTGGGCGCAATGCATGCTGAGAAGAGATGTTACCTTAGGATATTTTCCCTGGAATTATAGGCATACTGGTACTTGAATGAAAGGTCTTTTTACAAGAAATACGAATCTGAGATCCTAATGACAAGTCAGACCAGTCTGACTTAAGTAAATCGACTCTAGTTGTGATTGGCACTGGAAGAGTTAATTGCTTATATTTTCAAGGTATTTCATACATCTTCAACAAATTATAATTCAATGAAAATTATGCACAAGCTCATTTTCCAAATAAATAAACAGAACCCGATGATAACCTATTGGTCCTTTTTCATGATTATTTTTTTTTTTAAGTTAGTCCAACCAATTGGATTGATCAGACCATGGGGCCATATGCCAATGATACTGATATGCTTTCAACCATATGTACGGGTTTATAAATAATCGACTTCTAATTTTGACAACATGTAGTGGTTTATAGATGATGACTTATATATACATTTATTATCCGCAAAGTGTTTCTGTATGTGTAGTCTCTCAAAACAGTGCACATAGACTCAAATGAGGGGGGCAAAGGGGTTTTCCGCATTGGTATACTGGGCATTTAATTTTCATTTACCATACTTACCTACCTACTGGAAGCCCCTTTCCATACTTCACACTTCAGCTATTCTTTCTAAATTTTCTTATTTTCTCTTCATTATAGAAGGACAAAAACTAACACTTGCACTGGTACACTGCATAGGAGCTCCTCAGCTCCCTCATTAAACAGTGGCCTGCTTTTCACTTAGACACTAAATGCTAGTTCAGCCTATGTAGATGTACTACAGAACAAGATGTACACGTACCAGGCTGGTACAGACCTGCAGCTGGGTGAAAAATGCTTTTTGTGTATGCTTTGTCATGACTTTATTGCAGACAGCGAAATTATTCTATTCCCAGTCATTCACTCTCTTGTGCCTGACACAAATATCAAGTTGTCATGGTCCAAAAACATATTACATGTAAAACCATTTCAGCAACAAAAAAAAAGAAATGGTTCATTAGCCAGGTATGTTTCAACACTCAATAAAAACATTAAAAAAAATAAAAAATAAAAAATACATTGTCTCTGAACTATATATAAGTGATAAATATTCTCTCTTTACCCATGAATATTGAATCTCTGCTATAAATAGAGCCTTTTAACGAGAGGGCTAGATAGATTGTGCTTTTATCAAAGGCAAAGAATTACCGCAGTATGACGAGAAAGTATTGATTGCTGAAGTATGAAACCATGCAGGACCTGAAAATGAACTCATTTTGGGAAAGCAGATACAAAAGCAACAAAAATCCTGTGTTTGGGTGCAGGCTTGGATGTCAGTGCAGGTCTTGCATGTTACTAGACCCCAGCAAAGGGTCAAGGTGGTAACTGAAAGAAAGTGGCAAGTTTTACAGTTTGCAAATCTGTAAAATGGCCATGTGACAGGTGCCTTAAGAAGCCTGGCAGTCTTTGGGCTCTCCTTAATATTGCACTTTAACAGTGCAGCTACTTGATCTTTTGTGGTGCCTTAAAGTATCTCTATAAGAGCTTTTTCACCTGTTTCTGTGCTAGAAGTGTGTTGCTGACTGGGGCCCCTTTTTTGTTGTTTTTTTGCTGTTTTGTTTTGTTTATTTGTTTATTTGTTTGTTTGTTTGTTTGTTTGTTTGCTGGAAAAGCCAGCATCTTGCTACTTGACAGAAAGGTCTATTTTGCACGAGCAATTTGAATCTGGATTTATAACAATGATTCATTTTTGAGAAATACAAGAATCTGGAATCATCATGATTCAGATGACACAAATTTTGTCATCAATGAAAACTACATGATTTCAAAACTGTTCCTTGCCTATACCCAAGTCTTGTCAGTCTTACCCAATTTTGAGTGTATAGTTGGTGCCATATTGCAACCTGTTTACTGGGACAGTTGTTGAGGTAGGCCTGCCTCCCAATCAGTTAACAAATAATGAAATGCTCAAACCAACCTGTTCACTGCATGTTTACAGATGATCAAAACTTTAAGGTTTGGAGCAATATTACTGTGCAAAGAGTTTAACTTTATTAATTTTTGGGGCTAAAATCAAAAAAAGTAAATAAATATAAAATAAAATAAAATTGAAGTCCTCTGAGCATGGTGTTTCAGGTGTTTATGATGTATTTGTTAATACATGTGTTAGACTAAGTTAAGAGCATACATAGCAGCATGGCTTGTCATGGCTTATAGCTCTACCTGAAATATATTCTGAAATCCATGCATGACTATGTTTTCCCACCCAATATTGTGGGTTACCATATATAAAACAATAGATTTTATTTCGAGCCCTTAGACATACAAGCACTGTTTGGAGGGCACTGTCTTGCTGTCAGCATGGTGTCCATTATTGTGTGACTTACACTCCAGACCCACCTGATGCTACGTAACTCTGTCAACAGCTGATCAAGTTGATAAGGTTATCAGTCAAGGTGACAAATCATATTCATAATATAACATTTACCTCACTGGAGCAGGAAATCTCCAGACACTTGACAGGTGAGTGTTGACAGAAGCCAGTGTTTGTCTTCACAGGCCCTGTGTGCAGACCAAGGGTCAAGAAGGTGGCCAGTTGCTGGGAGGTTTGTGAATATACCACACTGATCTTGTGACCAGAATACATGTCCATATGGATATATACCAGGACTGTATCCACTATTGTTACTGAGCTACAGGAGTCCACTACATTTAGTGTCTGTGCTATGGGAGTCCATTGCATTTACTGAGCTGTGGTGGACTATCATGCTCAATGAGCTACAGGAGTCCACCAGTTACTGAACTTTGGGAGTCTAAACGCTAACTGAGTTATAGGAATCCACTACGTTCACAGCTATAGAAGCCTATACCCTGGCTACTGAGATATACAAGTTCTCCACATTTACTGAACTAAAGGAGTCTATACTATGGCTACCAAGCCATTAAAGTCACCTACTTTCAACGCTGACCTGGTGTGCCGTGTTTATGTACATTTGCCATTACTGATGCAGGCGCGTCACAATCTACTCTAACAATGTGTAGGTCATGTGATGTACAGTGAGTTACTACTTTGGAACTTCACTCTAGAAAATAATAATTATCCCTCAAACATAGAATAAATTATGTTAATGGTGGTTGCAAATTTAAGATTAGGATTAGAGTCAATGAAACCAAACATCCTCAGTATGCCTGAAATGATGGGCACAGTCTTGGACTTTCTTGCTTGTTCTCGCACTTTGGTCTTAAATTACGATCACCATAAACTGTTATAAACACATAATGTTACACTTGTGGCTCTTCCAAAAGCATTTAAGGCCCTCAAACTCTTGAATTTGTTGCCATTTAATGCTTGATGGTATTAAAGTTTCTAACGGGAGTCAAGGATGGCTTACAATACATTCGCTATAAGCCAAAGCATGTCAGATGAGAATGAACCTGCAGCTATTCTTAAGTCTCAAATTTAAGATCTCTATTCTTAGAACCTTGGTCTTAAATGACAAATAGACTTCCGTAAGATATTTACACGTGAAGTCAGACCAAAAATGAATAAAACACAGATGGTCTTTCAAAAAACACTTTCTGATTTTGTTTCTCATTTTGGCAATCTACTCCAAATAAACTGGTCATACAATTTGAGTTCCACCCACAATTCAACAAAACCATTAATATCAGAATTGTGGAGTTTTCACATTTTGAAATTACCAGCTGTGTATGTGTAAATGGTGAAATGGAACATCAGTGGATGTTATATATGTCTGATGTATGCCAGAAAGTCAATACTGAACACTATATGCTCCATACGACTACAGTCAATTTGCTGCACTCAACACCCTGAAGGGACACGTCTTCAATTTTTTTCAAAGAAAGTACAAGCAGGGACGTGTTATAGATGGACTACCAACGGGAGCGCTAATCCCTTAAGTGGTCAACTGGGTGCGACGACTACAAAGCGTGTTCACTAGCGCCGCTCAAGTTAATCCCCCCTGCTCAGTCCGTTTGTTGTTCCATCTATGTTTCCACGTTCGGTTGTATCGGGTTAC
>OZ026614.1:111972148-112007148 GCA_964020975.1 Hermodice carunculata | reverse complement strand
AGCCAGATGGAAAGCGCATCAAACACTTTGGTGGATCTGGAAGGACCAATCACACCTTCAAGAATCCGTACCATGTGACAGTGGATGCTAGTGACAATATCTATGTGTCTGACAGTGGCAACCACTGCATCAAAAAGTTTGATTCCAGTGGCAAACTAATTCATAAAATGGGCACAAAAGTATTAAATGCAGATCTTGATTTCCGACTTAACAGGCCCAAACATGCAGGGAGCAGTTTAAAGGCTCCACGAGGCATCGGCATTGACCACGAAGGTCATATCTTAGTAGCTGATGATCGTAGTCGAGTATGCATGTTTAGCCAAAAGGGGATGTTTATACGGAATTTACTTACTGAGGATGATTCAGTTAAATATGCCGAGGCACTTGCAATTGGAAATCATGGACAACTGGTGATTACAGAGTGGAATCCCGCCAATATGTTCGCTGTCAAAATGTTTAATATATATGAATGAAGAAACCTTGTGAACTATGTACATATAATGTAAACATTGCTACGTAACAATACTGTCATGTGAATGTAAAATGTTAACATTACTATGTAACATTACCGTTTTGTGTATGTACAACGTTAACATTGTTATATAACATTACCATTATATGTATTTACAATGTTAATATTGTTATGTAACATTGTTGGTTTGTGTATGGACAATGTTAACACTGCTATGCAATGCTAACGTTATGTGTATGTGTAATGTTAACATTGCAATGTAACATTATCATTATGCTTATGGACAATGTTAACATTACTGTGAAAGATTACTGTTATATGTATGTATAATGTTAACAATGTCATGCAACATTACTGTTATGTGTATGTGCAATGTTAACATTGCTATATAACATTACTTTCATGTGTATATGTGCAGTGTTAACACTGCTATATAACATTACTTCCATGTGTATGTGCAATGTTAACATTGCTATATAACATTACTGTTATGTGTATGTGCAATGTTAACATTGCTATATAACATTACTTTCATGTGTATGTGCAGTGTTAACACTGCTATATAACATTACTTCCATGTGTATGTGCAATGTTAACATTGCTATATAACATTACTGTTATGTGTATGTGCAATGTTAACACTGCTTTGTAACATTACTGTTATGTGTATGTGCAATGTTAACATTGCTATATAACATTACTGTTATGTGTATGTGCAATGTTAACATTGCTATATAACATTACCGTTATATGTATGTGCAATGTTAACACTGCTTTGTAACATTACTGTTATGTGTATGTGCAATGTTAACATTGCTATATAATGTTACTGTTATGTGCACTTACAATGTTAACATTGCTTTGTAACATGACAGTTATGTGTAAATGATGTAATTCGCATGTTCTGTTGTTCAGTTTCTGATCAGAAAGCTCTTGTGGTGCTAGCCATGTTTGTCAAGTCTAATCTGGGAGTAGCATAGCTGACCCTAAAATTATGTCACAACATGTAACAGAATATTTTGCATCTATGGTCAAAACAACAATGTGACCAAGTTTTGCATGTGCGGTCACAGTGATGATACGACCAACTAGTTTGCACATGTAGTCACAGTGATGATCACGCAATAATCTTAGAATATGAATTTTATACACAAACAACACAAATTTTGTCATCTAGCACAAGACAAGTTACTCACTCTTTTAATGTGTGTGAAGTCCAGTTGACAGATACTGAAGGACCCCCCCCCCGTCAAAAATGATGATGATGATGACTATAATAATAAATTTGTGACAGACTTCAAGCTTAATATATTATGTGCATCTGAACTGGGAATACACGGAGTGCAATTGTTTGATCCCCCTAAACTTTAACTCTAAGCCTTGTTTTATACATCGGAGGCCCAGCTGACAGTGATCAGCCTATTTCTTTTGTAAAATAAGCTCAGCCAAAAATTCAAAGCTACACGTAAATCTGGTTACATGTACACTGGACAGTCTATTCAAATTTTAGAGTGCCCTTTTCTAAATTATGATTTGCTTTAGTGGGTTTTTTTTCCACTTAAATTTTGTGTTAGAACAAAACATTTTTGCTGAAAATTGGAGATAAAAAATATGAGGGCCCAGGTCAGTAGCTTTTCTTGGTACCAAGGAAAGCCATTGACTCAATCTGACTCTGACCAGGTGAGGGTTAAAATCCAAGAGGAAAAATAATATACAGCGAAACCTCATTATAATGACACTATTTGTTCCCTGCAAAAATTGTCAGATATCTGAATATGTCAGATGAATAAGTCACATAACAAAGGAATCGAACTTTAAATCCTTCAAAACTTGAGTTATTACATGAATATGTCGGCTATGTGAGTGTCGTTAAAGTGAGGTCTCACTGTATGTATATAATGGTAAAAGTGAACAGCAGGCTTAGTACCAAAGCAATGTGGAATGGTGGAGGTCTTGTAATTTGTAAACAGCATGCTACCGATGCATTCACAATGCTCACAGACAAACACTGTTTGATGGCAAACGTATCAACTGGGTAATTTTGGCTATATTTTTAAACATCCTTTGACGAGAAACAGGGCTTTTCTTTGTTTTTATGGGCAAGATTCTACTTCACAAAGGGAGCAGAGAAAAATTATAGGGAATATGATTAAAAAAACCTGAAGCAAATTTCTATCAAAGAGTAAGATTGAAAAGTGGAAGACTCATGTCAAAGATGCTATACTTGAGGTACTTAATGATATTTCAAAAGCAATGTTTACAAACAAATATACACTGCTGCTGGTCAGCTTAAGGTTATGATAAGTGAAAGGTCAGCTTAGTGGCAAACATCCCTGCTGGTCAGTTGGTGAATGCTGCACACATGTACCATAATTACAAACTTGACTGGGTATCTCTACATGTATCTGCTAGAAATCTGTTGTTGCACACACCCATGTTTCTGAAAACACCCTGGTTTGTTTTTCTTTTGTTTTGTTTTTTGTTTTTGTCTTTTTCTTTTTTTGATGAATGTACAATGCACAATAAATGTTACTTCAGTTTACAACAAGGTCTGCTGCAAAATCATCAATCTTCTTCCAGCATCTTCGTGTTTCAACTCATACTGTCTCATTTCAAGTAAAATGATTCAGCCCCTCCATGAAAATAGTGAAGAAGAGTGCTGAATTCATTATGCCTGATCTGATTCATAAATATGCCAGAAATTGAAACAAGAGGATCATGACGATCCTGTGCTCTGCTGACTGCAATCTGCTTTTACAGTATTGTGAAGAAGTCGAAAATGTAAATACATGTACAATAGTGTAACAAATGCACTGTACTGCCATATATATACACAGTGGTAGCACTCACTCACTTAAGTTACACTTGCAAAGTTTGATATCCCATAAATTTGTCAAAGATTAACATATCTACATTATTTTCGCAAGCTTTCTTTGTCTAAAGTCCAACGATTACACTGATAAAATTTTAAGCGATTCTGTGAAGCTGTTCTGGACAAGAAGTCGAAAATAGCCTTAACACACAAAAATTCATAAAAAAATATGAACACCACCTGGTGGCCAAAATAAGAACTAGTTGACCCTAGGTGACCCTAAGTGCAATATCAAAGCAATTGGCCAAGTAGTTCTTGAGATGAAGAAATTTTAAATTCTTTCAAAAAATAAATTAAAAAATTCATTAAAAATAGACAAATGACTGCATCATCATCTCCTTCGCAAACTTGGTAGAGGTCCACCTGGGGAACATCCATGCGGAAAATCAAAACATTCCATGCAGCGGTTTTTGAGAAAAAGTCGAAAATGTGAAAAGTCTACTGAGAGACGGATGGCTGGACGACGGACACAAAGAGATTCTATAAGTTCTGCTGACTGACTAGTCAGCAGAGCTAAAAAGAACACACAAAAACTGAAGCACTATAAGCTTGTCTCACAAATATCGCACCAGCAGAATGTCTGACCTAAAATGAACTCAATACACAAAAAAGTGCTTATGTATGTATAAATGTTTGTGTTTTTTCAAAAGTCAGTAAACTTGTGATATCTCCAATTCACATTTTTTACAAAGCCGTTATACAGGATTCTCACCAAAGATCCACAAAACATACCCTTAACATTTTCTCAAGATGTCAAATTTAGACTTTTACATCCATAATACAAGGCTGTCAAATCCAATGCACAAAGCAGGCACTATATGCTAGTCATTCCTTGTACAATGGGCACAAGTACTTCACTATTTATATGTACCACAGTATATGTAGTTCATTACCTGTGGACTCCCATATCACTGATAAACAGTTAAACTGATGAGACATACAATAACAAGAAGCTCACTGAATACTGCATTTTAACCCTTAAAGTGCTGATTTAAGACTTAGTCAACAGCTTTCCTTGGGGTACCTTGCTGTGTGCAAAGTGCCCTGAGGAAAGCTGTTGACTAAGAGTACTTTTTGCTTTAGACTAGGCTTGCTGGTATTTGAATGAAAGGTATCTTTATGTGGAATTTGAATCTTTTAACCATTATATGTTTAATGGCATTGAGGAAATGACTATAGCACTTCAAGGGTCAATATCATGTCATCATTAACAATTTCACCAGCCATTTGTATTTAGCTGCATACACAGCCCCACACACAAAGTGCCTGCAGTGTGGAGCTGTATATCCCCATAGAAACGTGTTGAAGTAACCTTGAAAATACTGGTTACTTTTGACACTAACAAAATAAAATTTGCATCATTATATAATTCTACAGCAAGGTTTATAATGAAAAAAAAAAAAAAAAAGATGTTTCCACTTTCAGTGGTTTTAGATATCATTAAGTTGCTGAGTACAATAGAAATAGCAATATACAACTCAAGTCCTCATCACTGCAGTGCCCTCTGTGGGAAGGATACTGGAACCTTCTATTCTTGCTCTGCACTTCTTGTGTAACAGCAATTAAGAGGCCCCCAGCTGGGAATATGACCCTCCTAGTCAGATCAATTAGCATACATAAACAGAGTGGACAATGGGTTTTGATATCAAAATCTTTTGTAGCTGAGAAACTCCATATGGAAAAATATAAAGTCATCATTTACACTTCAGTCAACATTGCTGTCAGCCTCCCACCCCTGAGGATGTGAAAGGAAGACGGCCACCAAGATCTATTATGATCACACACAAAAAAGCTTTACATGTACAAGACTGCCAAAATCAACCAGACCTGGAGAGGGAAAGAGAAACTGAGGGTTTGTTCAGCCTTAAATCATGAAAAATGCAAAGATATTGACATTTCATTGATACCTGTCCAGGATAAGCTATTTTTCGTGATATTATGCTGTTTAATCCTACTGAAATAAATGCCATGGGTATTGATAATTTTAGCAACACAATCATTAAAAGCTTCTTTTGTTCAACATTATACCCTCAATTTATTGATAACTTAATACAGTGAATTCTTTGAAAATGTGTGAAGTTATATTCTGCTCAAAAAGGGTGAAAACACATAAACAGTAATTATGAATGCCAATTTTAAGGACAAGGTTTGAGAATGATGATATCTGCTTGTTTCACCTTTTTAGCCTGTGTTCAGTTATAACTGTATGGCTGTGCTTGTCTAACTGCAGCTTGGTGGCAGTTGTAGTCCAGTACATCAGGGGTGACATGTATGATCATACCAGCCCAGTTGTAGTACATGTAGTCCAGTTTTTAAGCAATAACTAGTGGGCCAGACCATAAATCACAAAGCCCAAAATGCAAATTCACAATAGCAATAAATAGATAGTTGACTGTTTTCATCACTGATGTGACTTGTCAGGGCTGAGCTAACAGCCAGCAGCACGCTTTATATACACAGTGGTCCCCCCTCTTATAAGGCCCCTCTGAAATGAGGCCACCCTTTCTAGAGGGGTCACTCTAGGCAGCAGAGATGGCATTTTCATTGTATTTCCCCCTCTGGAGCAGCTATCCCTCTTATAAGACCACAATTCGGGTAAATTTGGGGTGGCCTCATAAGAGGGGGACCACTGTTATGGGGCACAAACATACATATTGCTAAAGGTTGCACCTTCAGGGACGTCAACATTGTGACCAGACAATGGTAGTGTGCTCTCGATTTCATTTCTATCGGGACACTGTGAAACCTCTGCTGTGGTTAGTCGCTCAACTTTGACCTTGCCTGCTTCCTCCCATTCCCCTTCCCCAGTCACCTTTTTATAAACAAACTGTGTTTAAAGCGAATAAGTCTGCAGTATGCCTCAGAAAGTGCCTTGTGACGTGCAGTGATAAGGAGGGTGTACACTGAGCCACCTAAGTGCTACACTGTCAAGTATGTACTTGACAACTAAAGCAGATAGATATTAAAATCCTAAGCCCACAGCCTATACTTTGATATCTTTATACGGTGCAGACACATGGTTCCTGTATCTATGCTGTTCAATGTAAAATGCAATAAATTACCTCAAGTACGCACATATCTTGTAGATAGTGATGTCATCAACCATTTACTCTGAATAAAATTTCACAGCAGCATTTTCACCTTCTCTAATGTAAGTAATGAAGTCATGAAAACTGTCAAGACAAACCCAAATTCAACCATTTGAAGGACATTTTCTATGATGTGATTCCATTTCATTACCTGTATAAAAAAATGGGAGAAAAATAGTTTTTAAGACCCCATGAAAATTATCACACTTTAAATTGAAAAAAAAAGTATACAGCATAATAATTGTAGTCTTTCTTTTCTGAGTGATGAGAATTCCCAGACCCAGGTACAGTGTCAGTGGACATTAACCATACACAACAATTGATGGCCTTGATTTATGGTGCTTTAAGGCCAGTGCAACATTTCTGTCCAACTATCAAATGTAACTTCCTCCAAATTTTCTAGCACACACACACACACCTGTACCTTGTTGTCCAAATTATGTACACACAAATTTTTAGTGCAGAAATTCTTACCCCAAAGGACAAGGGTGAAAGTTCATAATGTCTTGGAGATGTCTGATGTGTTTACTGGTCCATAGGTGAAGGATCGTCAATCAGTTTATCTACACATACATTCTTTGACCGTCTGTACACTGGCTTTCTATTCACACTGTGGAACCCATGTAGATTTAACAGGAAGTATGCTAGGGGGTCCTCAATCATATATGTGAAGTCTTAGCAATATGTCACTGAGGTTACCCTCACTCCCCTGACTCTGTCAGTGCCACCTGCTACTGCAGTCAAACTATTCAAATGCACTGCTCTGAATTATAATAAGGGTGCTAGATTTGTGTTCCTTGTTAAAAGAGCTTTCCTTACAAGTAGCAGCATGCCTGTAGTTACATAGAATATAACAGTCCAGGTCAACAGCTTTCCTCGGTGCTCTTTGGATGCATTGAGTCCAAAGCATGCCCAGGAAAGCTGTTGACTCAGTCCAAAATGTACCACTGAAACAGTTAAAAGTAAAAGTAGAGTAGAAACTCTTATACAAAGCATGCATATCAATTTTCCACCACAGAGCACAGGATTCACACCTGTCAATCACAGAGGACACACGGACATATTACTGTCGCAGACAGGGCTATATACCCCCTTTTTCACAAAATTAGTGCAAGTTTACAAATACAAAATTCATATTCACTTAGTGTTTCTTAAATTGGTCACAAGAATAAATTTCCATCTGCCTGTACGGAGTATTCTTTATTTGATTTGTGCAATGGATGGTGCAGCATTTTTTCTTCTGTTTTTTTCCAGTGAATTTTTGTGTTTTTACTATTTTAGACTTCTCCAAGTGTCACTCAGATTATGCTGAAACTTAGTGGAAATGTACCTTGTGAAACTTGTTGACTACATGGTGATGCTGCACATCCCTAATTTTTAACACATTTTTCAATTTGGGTACTTAATGGTTAATGTATATATTCCCACTGATTGCATGTAAGTCAAGGTATGTTCCAGCGGTAATTCACGTTTTTGACTTCTTCTCCAAAAGTGTCAGTCAGATGCACGTCAAGCCTTGTGGGAATGTACCTTGGCTACGTTGTCAGTAAGATAGCGAGAGTGTTCAACTGGTCCTGCTCCAGTGATTTTTAAAACAATTTTGATTGACTTTTTGTTCATTTTTGGCAAAATCTTCAAAAGTGCTTTGTCCCAAAAGAACTTGGTCAATTGTTTCAGAATTGCATAGATAGACTTCTGGAGACCCTTAAGACCTTAATTTTTTCCGTCTTTTAAAAGAACATTTGTGTTTTTCCCCCGTTCCACTTTCCCTCTGAAGCTCTATCAGGGGTTGTATTCAAACTTGCTGCCACTATACCCTGGACTCAATCTCTACCAAATTTGTTGACTACATGGCACTTTTTGCAATTGTCAGTTTTGAATGGTAAGGCTATATGTACATGCTAGCACTGTTACTATAGGAGTTAGCTGTCAATCTGACATATTGGCTTGTATCTCAGTAAGGGTGGATCCTAAGCCCACAGTTACATCAAATACTTATAGGAACCCTTTAGGGTTTCTTTTGGTGTTGTCAATTTTGACCTGGAGTGACCTACAAAGGTCAAATGGACATACAGTAGTCTCCCTTTTGAGCGACCACCCCTAGCGCTGACCAAAAATCAATCGTATAATGCAGGTGGTCGCTCATCGGAGGAATCCCACATACATGACCCCAACAGCACAAATCCAGGGTGGACTTTTCTAGGTAGCAATTGCAAGGTACACAAATTTCTGCCACCACCAGTTCATCATTATGAATTACATATGCTTTGAAAAGAAATTATCATTTATTAAATTTAACAATTACAACCCTTAAAATCTTTATTTGAATACAGTCCTCTCATCTTGGTATGGAGCCTTCGCTTGTGAAGTAATCAGCTTAAACTGTTGTAAAATTATTTTGATGGCATTATTCACTGTCTTAACTTTATTCCACATGTATGATGGAGCCTAACTCACCGTAATTCATAAATCACAATCAAAATAAAACTCCGCATTTTCACATTGCCACCACGTGTACTTTGGGTGTCATGTTTCCCTTGGTCTGAACCGTGGGGAAAAATGGATCAAGCCACTTCGTCAGTATTGGTCACACACTCAAACAGGCAAACACCTGTTTGATCAGGGCTCCATGTGATTGTGATCCAGCGAAAGTTATCATCATTCATTTTATAAAATACACTATGAGACAAGCATTACCGTGTTGATATGGCACTCGCACATAACTACCTCCATTGAACCATTCTTTTTAGGAATGGGGATTTGGTCGAGTGGATATGTGTGTTTCCCATTTCAGCTAGGCAACTGGTGCCAAAGGTTGCAGGTTCGAGTCCCACTTGTTCCGAACATGAAATATATATAGTTCAATTAGAAATGAGAATACTAAATAATAATATTTCTGTGGCTTTTCACTTATTTGCCACAGTTAGCTTAGGTTTCCCATGCAAAAAAGCAATGACGTGGGTCGAAGATCTCCAGGAACCGATGATTATTCCGGATGTTTCCAGAGAGTGTTGGCAACCTTCCTTTACATTTGGATTTGAAGCATTTCAAGATGGATGATGTGAACGATCATGAGTGTGAGCCCTCAAGTCCCCATCACAAGTAAATTTCTGTTGATCATTATGAAGTTTAGTTCAGAAAACAATCCATAATATGCCAGCATACAGAGAAAAAGCTATGCTGGCAGAAATATTTTGAGATCTGCCATGCAGAGGCCTGATACATGCGGAGTATGCCACATTCACTGCCACTGTAAAAATATAACCACATGGAAAGATCCTACACTCATGAGAATTTGAAATAAGGCGAATAGATACTGATTGATCAAATAAATACTTGTATAAGGAAATTTACTGTTGAAAGAAATCCTTTATTGTTTGCACCCAATAAATTTGATAAGAACCATGTTAATTTTATAACAATGGGTGAGTTGCAAGCATGTACTCTGTCAGCCCACTTGGGGTGTAGTGCTCAATATGACTCAAATTAGTGTTATGCAGTCGCAAAATCTGTTCATTTTGCATGGAACAGATTTTGCATGGTCCCTGGTTGCGGTTAAGAGATTATCATTCATAAGACATAAATTATTACAGAAAAACAACTTTGGCGACCAATCGTGGTCATTCAAACCAGGTGGTTGCTCATAGGAGGGGTCAGTCAAGACAGGGACTACATGTATATTGTACTGGCTTAAAGCTTTGTAATAATGCATCCTGTTACTTTTTGTTTCAAAATGATGACTCCTGAACTGTGTAAGTGAAGACTTCCATATTACAAACAGTGAAACTTAAAACTTATCAAAGCTGACCTTGACATTATTCTGCAGGTCACTGAACCACTTCAGTCTGTGCATTCAAGATTGGGTGAGCACAGGACTGTCACAGTCCTCTAGTTTTGGTCCTTTATGTGGTCATTATATATAGGAACATTCCACTCTAATTACTTTCAAAGCCAAGAAAGCATGTCTGTACCTCAGTGGCTTTACTCATGAGGACATATTGCTCTGACTTTCAATTGTTAGAATGATTAGTCTGTATAGGTTCCATAGTGTGATGAAGTAAAAGCCTTCAAGCATTGCTGCACATGTACTTGGCTGTGTACTCCTTGCTAATGTGTAGGTTTAGGTACATCTATCATTCTGAGTGAACAACTTGTGGCTGAATCCCAGTTCTAACTATAAAATCTGGACTAAGACATGCATGGCCCCATGTATGCCCTAAATTGTTGAGGTCTGCTTGGTTTAGTTGACATTGTTAATGATCCTGCCCCCAAACATTCTGCTGCTCAGACCCAGACACAAAGATACAATAAAGTTTGTGAGGCCACCCATAGGGAAGTCCAAACTATGCTGTCTCATTAGACAGGTGGTCATTCCTAAGAGGTGTAAATACCATAAAGCTCTACATGACAATGTATCTAGAAAAGATGGGTCTTTCAAGACTATAGGGACCACTGAAGCACACAATGAACATATTTCAATGGGCATGATGATAGGTACATTAACCCTTCCCCCTTAAACTCCCTAAAACTGGACGATGGTCAAATGTCATCTTGCTTCAGTATGTTCACCTAATTTCAACAGTACTGAAAAACAATTTCATTGAGAATTGTTGATGAGACCTATCAAGATCACATGCTCCTTAGGTCAACAGTTTTCCTTGGCATGGGTTGGGCACTTTGGGGGAAAGGGTTATTTGTCACAGTACAAGAGTTAAGACATAATATGCTTAAGTTTCCAAGTGTCCTTTCCTGCCCCCCGGCGCACGCCAAAACAAACCTGATGTGTATGAGATGTAGGAAGGCAAATGTTTTCTTCATTTAAAGATTTCACGGAGCATTTTTCTTTTATTTTCAATGAATGACTATTCCTGTGTAGCAGCTCTATCTTCCACAGGGGCATGAGCAAGAATTAACTTATATGAACAAATTAAGCCTGGCCCTATATAAATGACTTTCCAGGGCTACACTTTTAAGAAAGGAGCTGCTTGGCATGGTACTTTACATTTTAGAAGGGAGCTACTGATATGGTGTTTCAAATATGAGGCATGAATATTAATTCCCGCCACAATTTCATCCCTGGTTGTTTTAGTAACTGTGACTCTTGCCTGGCATGATCTGGGCCATGGCCTGCATGGGGAAGTGGGATATTACTAATATTTTGGAAATTAAGAATACTTAGTGCAGGCAGATGGAAATTTATTCTTGTAACCAACTTAGGAAGTACAAGATGTACATGGTCTTGGTATTTGTGAACTTAATTTCTCTAAAAGATGCTAATTTTGTGAGAAAGGGGTGTCTAGCCCTGTCTGTGACAGTGATATGCCCGTGTGTCCTCGGTGATTGACAGGCATGAACCCCATGCTTTGTGGCGGGAAACTATAATGCATGTCTCGTAAAAAATCCAAGTACCGGTATCAAGCAAAGCCAACAAAGCATGTAGCCCTGAACCCTGCCTTGCCCACGAAAATTGTCACTTATAATGATCATGTGATAAAATTGATAAGCATTAAATGACTTGTTGATTGTTGAAGTTTCAACATTATTATACATTCACGTTTTTTGTGACTTTTAGATTGTTGATAACATGGTTTCTAGTTTACAAGCTTTACTGTTTCTGTCGCCTTTCACGTTTCATAAAGGCATACTATCTGTTTGTTGCCTTTATAACTTAAAATGTCTTGTGCCTGTGACAACTACATATATATACAATGTATATATATATATATATATATATATATATATATATATATATGTATATACACATAGTTGGAAGCTGCAAGACAGTAAGATTTTTGCCTGCTGTGACAATCCATTAAGTTGAAATAATATATGCTCAGCTACAAAGATTGTTGTTGACAATTCCTCGTATTTTCGTTCTATATACATGTGCATTGCTCTACATTGTATTTTCTTCACAGCCATTGTGGGTGACTTCCATTGTGGACTGTGTGTGGCTATTAGTCTGCTGTCCAGGTGAGCTGATCCACTACAAGTTGCTGTCATCTTATTACATTGAGTGTGCTGGTTAGGATACTTTAATATGGACTGCATTTCATTGCTATGCTATCAATGGCCTGTGTATGCTTGCTATGCTATAAATGGACTGTGTATGCTTGCTATGCTATAAATGGACTGTGTATGCTTGCTATGCTATAAATGGACTGTGTATGCTTGCTATGCTATAAATGGACTGTGTATAGTTGCTATGCTATAAATGGACTGTGTATGCTTGCTACGCTATAAATGGACTGTGTATAATGCTTGCTATGCTATAAATGGACTGTGTATGCTTGCTATGCTATAAATGGACTGTGTATGCTTGCTATGCTATAAATGGACTGTGTATGCTTGCTACGCTATAAATGGACTGTGTATGCTTGCTACGCTATAAATGGACTGTGTATGCTTGCTAGGCTATAAATGGACTGTGTATGCTTGCTATGCTATAAATGGACTGTGTATGCTTGCTATGCTATAAATGGACTGTGTATGCTTGCTACGTTGATGCACCTCCGGTATGCATGGTTGCTTATAATGGTGCGCAACGTACGTTTGTCATACTGATAGACTGTATGGTTGCTATATTGATGGACCGAGTATCACTGCGGTGTCAATGGACTGTGCATGGTTCACTGTTGATGAACATTGTAGGGTTGCTATGCTAAATGACAGCATGATTGCTTACCGACTGAACAAGATTGCTATGTAATTGTTGATGGACAGTATGGTTGCAATATGCTAATGCATGTACATGTACAGTGGTACCTGCTCTAAAGACCACCTCTCGTGAGAGACCACATTAGTTTTTAAGACCACCCTTTCAAGCCATTGGCCTTTTTTTTTCTTTGTTAATTTACCTGCAATGAAAGACCACCTGTCGCATGTGACCACTTTTGTCTGGCATTAGGGGTGGTCTTAAATTGCAGGTACCACTGTACTGTGCATGGTTGAAGGTTGATAGAATATGGTTACAGTGCTGATGGACTGTTGCTGTGTCTATATAGTTACAAACAGAGTGTAACTAGTTCACATTTCAACAGACTATAGTTAGTTACTGTGCAAACACACTGCATGCGCCTGGCTGCTATGCAGAAAGGCTGTGTATAGTTGCTATACAAACGGACTGTATTTGATGGCTATATGAAGATTGACTGTATGTGGTTGCTGTCTTATTTGTCTGTGTATGGTTGTCATATCTTCAGATCAAATGGCTCTCCATAATATGGATAAACTGCACACAACTGATATGATGGCTGACTTTTCTGTGCAAGCTGTTGTCCATCAATTATGCACAGCTCAATTATGCAAATGGACTCAAGCAAGTTGACACACTGACATATATCACACTATAAATACTTTAAGCAATCAGTCCACATAACGTATTCTTGAATGTGAGCATGTTTGTGACACAGTTTGGGGTATAGTCTTCAGTTTTGGTAAAGTTAGACCCGACAAAACCCCCCAAATAACCACAAAATGTCTCATATGCATGCTGCTGCATATAATGCATGTATAAGATTTTTTTTTTTCCTGCTCACCTCCAAGAGTACTGAATTGTAGATATGCTCCCTGCAAAAAGTGACTTCCCCCATAATGCAGCATTAAATAAACCTGGTATTACAGTGAAACCTGTCTGGACAGACCACTCTCCTGGATGACCAAACTGTGGTCTCTGAAGACAGGTGGTCTCTCATTGGAGGTATAAATAACATGAAAAGAACCAAACAAAACACCGTCAAAAGTTGGTCCTTCAAGGCAGTTGGCCTATCAAGACAGAAGCCACCGTAGAAATGGAAGTGTTGCTGGGAGCTTTAGGACAGAGCCACCGGAATGGCTTGCTGCACTTGATTGATTAATGACTGGCGCTAGGAATTGGAAGAAAGTTCACGATTGATTGCAAGATCAATTGGAGCTCTTTGAGTTGCAGCCAAGATCGACCTTGGATTGAGAACCGACAATATTTGTAGCCTTGATAAATCACACAACTTGTTTCCATATTCTTCTCACATATTTCAGAAATTGCTGTATTAACATCCAGTGCATTGTTGTGGAAATGTTTCTGAAGCCACATTTAATCTAACTCCCACTTTACCTGAATAATTGAAAGGTTTGTTTCCAGATTCAGACAACCCCCACCCCCACCCATCAGTTAACAGCACATATCTTGTTATGTCTGGGTGCGAACCCAGACATTTTGTTTTTCCAAGAATTTCCTTCCTTCCTTCCTTCCTTCCTTACTTACTTACTTACTTACTTACTTACTTACTTACTTACTTACTTACTTACTTACTTACGACCAGATTTGTCCAGAGTTTTTCTCGGACCCTAATATTCCGACAAACACCAAACTTGCCATGGAGAATGACCTGCCAGTGAAATTAGGCACCTGACTTGGAAGAGTCAGGATGATTAAAATTATGCAAATGAGGGGCAATTAGAATTTTAAAAGCTCCATATCTTCTAAACTATTGGAGATAGACACAAAGGTCTAACTTATACACATATGGGTTTGAGACAACTGGCAAATCCAATAACATACAAACAAAACTTAGGGAATTTTAATGTACGCTGAATTCACCAAATTTCTGCCCACTCCACATACAGGCCTTGAACTGTTGCTGTATGACCTACTGCTTGACCTCCATGGTGCCAGGCAACCATTTTGCATTCATAATTAATTAGCTTGAACCTGTCTTACAGGCAGCTTTCTATCCATGCATGCTAGATGTATGCTTTGGAAGGTTTGGGTCTTGTAGCAAATTGGGGGGGGGGGGGGGCTCCCAACAACTGTGTTATGAGGTTCTCAATAAAATACTGAGTATCACTTTCTGTTCATGCAGGAACAGATCGACTCCATGAGGCCATATGTACCAGGCAGGCTATAGTTTCCACTAGTGCAGAACACACCTGTCAATGCACCATGACCGAAATTGGTGTCCTGGCTGGCCTGTTTTTGCCTGAGGCAATGTCTGTCTGCTGCCTTATCAGTCCCAAGGGATCAGAGGGGATAGACTTCTAGGCAGAACAAGCCTGAATGTACCCTCTGTTAAAAATAGACTACATACAGAGCTGAGTCAGCGACCAAGGAGGGTAAAATTTTTGTTATCTCAGTGGACACTTTCATGTCTTTGTTTTCTTGTAACCAATGAGATGAAGCCTGTTGTTCATAGCCAATACTGAGACAGTATAGTTATGTCTTTGTTCACATGTTTATGTAGTTTCTTGACAGCTTCTGTTAAAATTTGTTTATGTAATAAAGGAAGAAGGACAGTTTTTTATTGCATGTACATACATCCCCTTGAATTATAATATGTATACACTGTACACATATATATGTGCATGTATGAATAATGTACATATACAAGCACACATGCTCATCCATTCTGCCCGGAAGGGCTGACCCTCTCAGGAGTGGGCACTTCTCTCTCTCTCTCTCTCTCTCTCTCTCTCTCTCTCTCTCTCTCTCCCTCCCTCCCTCCCTCCCTCCCTCCAAAAGATTGATTTTCAAGGTTTTCAAGGCCTTGAAAAAACAGGTAGTAAATTAAGATACTTTCAAAGATTTCAAGGACCTGTATGAACCCTGACCATACTGCTAACCTAAGCCCCACTCTTTGTATCACTTTTGATCAACACAGAATATATCTGAAACAATTAAGCACTTCATCAGGATTTTCATGCAGTACTTGCATCTCCACTAGGCATTTTAATACCACTAGGGTAATGTAAAGTTGAAACAGCCCTTGCTATTGGCTGTTCAATATATATTGGTCACACCCGGCAACCAATGAGAAGCCCTTTTGAAACCTTGTTCATAAGCTAGCTGACTACTGGCACCATTAATCCTTTTCCGATGTAAAAAAGCCATATGCATGCATATACACAGGGTGGACAACATGTATACTAAGGACCTGGTAATGACCAGTGCCCTGGCCAGCCCTCCACATCTCAAACACATGGAAAGTGGCGGGGGGGGGGGGGGGGGGGGGGAGTGGGGGGGGGGGGGGGGTGAGGGCAAGTCACTTATCCAAATTTTTGGTTGGAGTGTGCCCCTCAAACCTTGCAAAATATACTGGGTCTATTTGGGTAGTCTCTCACAAAAATAGAACCAAGTTTGGGAATTTTTAACCAAGACAATAAACATGTGACCAAACATTTGGGTCAAAAGTGTTTCCACATGAAAATGTTGGCCTTTATTAGTGAAATTTGATGATTGTGTGGTCTGGATGATATAACTGCCCTTTGCAGGGAATTTTGGGACAAAACATTGAATCTTCTTATTGAAATTTTACTTTAAAAAAAAAAGACAAAAAACCAAAAATTGTCCTTCACAGCTGTACATACCGACCCTGGCAGTTAGTGGGAGTTATGGTGATAGTTATAAGTCTGGGCTCTACAGAGAGAGCCCCGAGTATTCACTGTCACTGTTGCTTTTACGGTTGCACTTTTTATATGGACCAAGTACTACTATACAGGGACCGTGCCTTTTGGATGGTATGGTTTTACTATCAACACCAAGAGCTTAATAGAGAACAGAAGCTGGCAAGGAGTACTTCTTTCATTTCTCCTGACGATGAAGTTTGGCATTCTCTATGGATCAGTGTCCTGCAGGTCCTTTGTGGTATCTTAATAAGGGGGGGGGGGCATTGCTTTCCTGTTTTCTTCAACTTCATCCTCAGTACTGGTAGGTGATTTAATGGTTTCTGAGCTCTTTAAGAGCTGAATAAATATCAGCAATTTGATAAGGAAACACAGTCATATATTTTCTTTGTCATACATGTATTTGGGTGTAACCGTATGAATTCAATTTACAGAGAGTCTGTTTGCACTATATCCATCAAGTTTCACCAGAAAGTTGAAAAAAGAAAAAGAAACAAGGAAACATTATGGTCATGTGCTCTGTTCACACACACACACATGCAGTCAGACACACACATACATGTAGCTTTTGAGATCACATTAAGGTCCCTTTCAAATTATTTTCCTAAATGTGCTCCAATGTTATTTTGTTGTCTGCTTTTACGCTCTATCCATGCCACATTTTAAACTAAGTCAACAGCTTTCTTCGGTGTGCTTTGGGTGCAGTGCACCCAAGTGCACCAAGGACAGTTGTTGACCTGGACTATCATATTCTATGCAACTTCAAGCTGGTACTTGAGGAAAGGTCTTTTCATAAGGAATGTGAGTCTAGCATCTTTATCATAATTCACAGCAGTTTATTCTAAGTTGTTCGACTTAAGTTGCTGTTGGCACTGAATGCGTTAATAGAGACCCTTGTTTTGCTAAGACACTGCAGGGCTCCAGGTCAATAGCTTTCCTTGGTGCAGGATGGGCACCCAAGCTGTGCCATAGGAAAGCTGTTAACTCAGTCTCAATATGACAGGTCAGTCCTGAAGCAAGTACAGTTTATGATCCCACCCAGAAAACACTGCTTTCCTAGATTAACTGCAGGTCCTTCGTTGTATCTTAATGGGGGGGGGGGGGGGCATTGCTTTCCTGTTTTCTTCAACTTCATCCTCAGTACTGGTAGGTGATTTAATGGTTTCTGAGCTCTTTAAGAGCTGAATAAACATCAGCAATTTGATAAGGAAACACAGTCATATATTTTCTTTGTCATGTTTGGGTGTAACCGTATGAATTCAATTTACAGAGAGTCTGTTTGCACTATATCCATCAAGTTTCACCAGAAAGTTGAAAAAAGAAAAAGAAACAAGGAAACATGATGGTCATGTGCTCTGTTCACAAACACACATGCAGTTAGACACACACTTACATGTAGCTCTTGAGATCACATTAAGCTAAGCCTACCATTCAAGTTCAGAGGAAATTAAATTTCCCAAAGTAAGACACATTAACCTCTGTGTGCTAACTCATGGCAAACCTAGTGTTTGTTGGAGGATCTTAGCTCCACTCATACACTGAATACATAAAGGCTATTGCCAGTGTACAGCAATCTTATCTAATAGAAAGAGAAGCTTCACAAAGCCAGATCTGTCACTGGTGTTGGTGCCATAATCATCATTTTCTTGCTATTGTCATCACAGCTGGGCCACAATCACCGAGCTATCTCATCAACCAACACAGCGGTCATCTTCATCACGCATACCACTGTCCCCATATCATCCAAGACCACTGCCAATGTCACCATATCACCAATTTAAGCCACTGCTTTCCTTCCTATTATCTTCAGCATCAACATCTTGCCACTGCTGAAGAAGTATCACCAGACATGTAAAAATGATACTACTATAGGTGTAAACCCCCAAAGACATACAGTGACCGGGAGGTTCTTGTAAAAAGTGCATGAAATCAAAGAAAAGTCTCCAAAATGGGAGACTCCCAGCGAAAATGGGAGAGTTGACAGCTATGTGCTATATACTGCCTGTCTTTCACTTATAATAAGGTCTGGCTATCAGAAGAAAATCACATATAGCTGCTAATTTTCCAAGAATAAGACCTTCCCTCTCCACCCCACCCCACCCCACCTACCCACCACCCAAAAAAGAAAAAAAAAGCTAATTAGTAAATGAAGGATGCCAATTAACCCCACACTGCATAAACAAATTGGTAGTGCACACCTTCCATGAGTCCAGCCACAGAAGTTTGTGATGACTAACTGCTATACCAGTGCTCTCCACACAACACAGGCTGATGCTACACATTTCAAGAATTTTACCCGTACATGTAACTGGATGAGGGAGGCAAACCTACCGCATCACACCATATTCTGGTACATCTATCATGCAAGGGCTACCTGCCGTGAAAAAAATTCAGAGAGATAGCCCTGCCAGTCTCCAAGACACATCCCAAACTGCAGGCTTCAGGTGCTTTACAACTGTTGAACATTATAATTGTTAGGCAGGATCATTAACCTCGTGAAATTATCAAAAGGCACCTCTGATATGTAGAGTGTACCTGCCACAACAATGTAACATGGTTAGGTACTGTCATACTGTTGAGAAACTGCCAATACAAAATTGTCCCGGGGGGGGGGGGGGGAAGCAGGGCAGACTGACTGATGGTATGACAGAAGCACAGATGTTACACAGTCATAGAAACCCTGCCTCCATTTCTATGGTCCCTGCTTAATAAAAGCGTTTGCATATTTACAGCAAAACAGCATTGAGCTGAAACTACATTTTGATGGAGACTTTGTTTGCCCCAGTCTATCTCTTATCAAATGACATAAAATTCTTGTTGATTGTTTTTTACAGAAGAAGTATGTTTTCCCAGCGCCTAATTTGGCCAAAATGTCAAGTCGTTACAGAAGTGCCTCAGGCGTGTAGATGTGTAAATGAGGATATGGCTAGCATGTTTTGTCAGGCCAAGTCTCCGTGGTTTTCCTGCATTTTTGCTTGTAGCAATATTTCAGAGACCGGCCTCTCTGAAGTGGGCTGGTTGAGGGAAAGTGTCAGAAAACATGATCAAATAGCAGAATTCTGCTGGCTGCTTTGTCAGACAGAAATGAAGTTGGTCTTTCAGGAGGATTCTTTCTGTCACAGACACATGGTCCTAAGTCAATATAATAGAGATTGCCCGAGTCTATCTGCAATACCTTTCATCTGGTATTTAAAAGAATGGGTCATATTGCAGTGTTTGTCTGTTGTATGATAGACAGACTCTGGAACTCAATCCATCCTCTTTACGTCCTGCCATTTGCCGTAAGAATCTTAAAAATGAAACACAAAAGTCTGGCGGGATTTCACAGACTGTAATGCTGCTGTATCCTTAACATTGTGGCCGGGGGCAGTTGTGTAAATCTTAACCCTTAAAGTGCTAATCATGGTTGTTGTCGTTTTCTTGTTACCATTAAACATATAATGGTTAAAAGATTCAAATTCCTCATGACGATACCTTTCATTCAAATACCAGCAAGCCTAGTCTAAAGCGAAAAGTAGTCTTAGAAAAATGTGAAAATCCAACCAAGTCAGAGAGAATGGTTAGTCTTTCTTAAGACCCACTCATAGTTAATGCGTTATAAAAGAAAAAGCTAATAAATATTATAAAAATAAATGAAGGGGCGGTCATAGCGTCGAGCTAGAACAAGCCAGGCCACGAAACGTTCCTGGAGAGGAGTGAAGAAAGGGTCTTTTTAATTTTTGCAGAGTTCTGGTTGCATCCATTCGGTGGCGCTGCAGTGCCGGTCAAAAAACACACCGGCCAGGCAACAGCCATTCAAAACACGCAGGTACACTTTGATGACACGTGTTGCAGCAGGTCTACCGAAAAAAAATTGCAGCACCACCTGGTAAACAAATTAAGAACTAAGAGTCAAAAGGAGTGTTCCTGTGTTATATCAAAGCAATCGAGTGAGTGGCTTCTGAGAAGATGTTTTTAAGATTTGCCCCCCAAAAAAACTAAAAAAATCATGAAAAATCCAAAAATCAATGGAGCATGACCATTTGAACAAACTTGGTAAGACCCACCCAAGGCACATCCCCACCAAGTTTGAGGTACGGTTTGGCAGAAGAAGTTGGAAATGTAATTGTGAGCAGACGAACAACAGACGACTCAGCCTCCTACAAGCTCAGCCTGACTAGTATAAAAAAAAATTGAGCTCAGCCATAAACCTGAAAATTGAAGTTGGAATGGTACCTCTATCTAATTTGCAGAAATCAAACAGCCACAACTTAAGTTGATGGTTCATCAGATGCAGCTATCTCACAAACCTATTACTTGAAGTTAGAATGACACATCTACATGTATCTGTAACAGTTTTGAAGTTGAATATTCAAGCTTACAATTAAATTTTGTGAATTTATCTAATTTGCATACATTTCAATGCTACAACTTTGGTTTATATTTCAATGGAGGCAGCTATATCACCAACCTATCACTTAAAGTTAGAATTTTTGTCACACCTCTATCTGTACTCCATGTAGCTGTGAAGTTGTTCAACATTTAAATTTTGTGCATTCTCCTCATTTGGTCAATTGGGTGCACCTATAGCAGAAACCTGTGACAGTTATCAATGTGTGAATGGCACCTCTCCTTTGATAGTTTTGATGATATTCAACATTTAAACTTTTCAAATGCCCATCCTTAGCACACATTATAATTCTACAACTTTTGCTCGTGACCCATTAGATGCACCTTTAGCACAAACCTACATATTGAAGTTGGAATGGCACTCCTAGCTATAATAGTTTTGAAGATATTCAACATTTAAACATTTCAAGTGCCCATAATTAGCATAAATTATGATTCAACAACTTATATTTGTGGTTCATTGGATGAGCCTATAGCATAAACCTCTATGTTAAAGTTGGAGTGGTACCCCTGTCTTTTCTAGTTTTGAAGATATTCAATATTTAAAATTTCAAATGGCCCTAATTTGCACATTTTTCAACATGGTGGCTTTTCCAAACCAGGCACGTAGTTTCACTATTAGGTCAATCACCATGCCAAGTTTGGTACTTTTCAGAACAATAGTGTCCGAGAAAAACTGAGGACAAAATTCACATGGAAATAAACAAACTTAAGAGATTTGATTTGTTTATCAGCAAATCAGTTTGTGTGCATAGAATATCTCCTGCAACAGTAATTGTTACTGTAATTAAACTGTTTAAACGAGACATAAACAATTGAGCTGTGTCACAAAGCTATAAATTGAAGTTGAAATGGTTCCTCTATCTACAATAGTTCTGAAGTTACTCAAAGATTTAAATTTTTTGTATTTGCCTAATTTACATGAATCAAACTGGCACTTTAATTCATTGTTCATTGGATGCAGCTATGTCACCAACCTATCAATTGAAGTTGGAGGGACACTTCCATCTACAATGATTGTGACGTTGTTCAAGATTTAAATTTTTGTATTCATCTAATTTGCATTAATTAAAATTCTACAACTGTTGGTTGTGATCAATTGGATGTGACCTCAGCAGAAACCTGGCAAGATTTTCAAAGTGTTAATATTTACATTCAGAGTTTTTGTTAGCATTGAAAGAATAGGGACAAATTTTGTTTTCATCAGTCGATGGTAACATCGTGTACAGCACGGCACGTGCCAGTGGTTTTGTCACTGTTATTTTTCTACGTAACAAGCGGCTGGCCACACCCATAGCTCCTGCCACTGATAAACAAAAGGTCCTTCACAGGGGCTATCAAAACTTTTACGTGCAAATATTCATGACAAAATTTAATTCTAGTGTTAATGTTAATATGAATATAAATGTAAAAAATGAAGTCTGTAGTTGGTAGGCATTTTTTTTCATGACGTCGCTTTCGCGATGTTATGAAAAAAATGCCTAACAACAAGCACGCTGTTACATGCCAATGACAACAACAGAGACAGACTTTATTTTTACAACGCTACTTCTCCTTCTAATAGTTTTGACAATATTCAACATTTAAACTTTTCAAGTGCCATAATTTTACATTAAAATTTACAACTTTTGTTTATAGTTCACTGGATGCACAAAGTTACAAACTGACTTTGAAAGGCACCTCTACCTACAACAGTTTTAAAGATATTCAACATTTAAACTTTTCAAGTGCCACTAATTAGCATAAATTATAATTGTTCAACTTTTGTTTGTGGCTCATTGGATGGCTTATAGCACAAACCGAAATAGGAAAGTTGATAAGGGACTTCTATCTATAATATTTTTGAGATATTCAACATTTAAACTTACAAAATGCCCGTAATTAGCATAAACTATAATTAAAAAACTTTTGCTTGTGGTCCATTCCATGTGCCTGTAGTATAAACCTAGAAATTTCAGTTGGAATGGTACCTCCACTTTAATAGTTTTGAAGATATTCAACATTTAAAACTTCAAATGGCCCTAATTTGCATAAATTCCAACCTAGTGACTATGCCAAACCGGGTGTGTAATTTGACTACTGGGTCAATCACCATGCCAAGTTTGGTACTTTTCAGAACAATAGTGTCTGAGCTAAACTGAGGACAAAATTCACATGTTAAAAATGAATGAATGAATGAATGAATGAATGAATGAATGAATGAAAGAATGAATAAATAAATGAATGAATAAATAATAAAGTATTTGAGGAAAAATATAAAGTCTGTGTTTGTACACAGACTTAAGAACAACAAATAAAACAGACAGCATTTATGACACTGGGTCATATTGGGTCATGTTAATGGGAAAAAGTTGCTTGCCAATACATCAACACCAGGTCCTCAGGGTTAAATCCTCTTCATACATTGTGCAGGTACAAGTCGACCATGCACCACAGCTTCCCCTGGCTATCAGTGAACATAGGCACAGGAGGAAATTTTAACCTTTTTACTCATTTACTAGAGGATCTGTTGGTATTTATTATACACTGATTATGCACAAGAAATACTTTACACATTTTTGCAATTGTTGTGGGAACATTGCAAGTTCAAATGGTCACTTTGACCAGTTTCCTCCTAAACCAAATTGATAAATGACTGCTTTGTATTTAACTTTCCAGGGTAGGACAGGTGTGTATTTATGTATTGCCACAAATTTGAGGGACCAAATACATGTAGTTTGCTCCAATGATTTTATGGCTGCCATGTTGTCACATATATTTCTGCCGTTGAAACATGTTTATTCTATCAGTGCCAATGTCTTGTTTTCGCCTTTTTTCAATGTTTACATTTCACCTCAATATATCACATGCCTATATCTAGGTTAACCCTTAGGCTTGCCTCCCCAGATCTTGAATGGAAGCCTGGATCAATCTAGACACCAACAGCAAGACGCCGCTAAGAATCTAACCAAAGTTCTACTCATATTGATCATGTTGATATATATTTACTTCAGAACTGGTCCAATAAACATGTAAACTTCACCCTTTTTCCATTGAAGGCTTTATCTGGTGACACACCTGGCACAGGTATAGCCCTCAACCTACTGGGCCACACAGCAGACACACAGCACCTGCTACATGACCACCTACAGGGGGCACACCAGTCAATGGAATCATGCAATGGTCATAATTTTACACACAGTGACATTCTCACCTTCATGCACACTGGAAGCCGGGGGGGGGGGGGGGGTGTGACTGTCACCAGAAAATGGCACATGTAAGCAAACAGTTCATAGCAGAACAAAAAAACTGTTGACTTATTAGGCAATGTGCATCATCGGGAATTCTAAAATACTCCATTTTGGGCCAAATCGGTGTGCAACAAAGACGATGTATTGATGTTACACCCTGTATCACATATAGCCCCAAGATCCACTGACCCACCACTGGTAAAAAGGCTTATTTGAGGAAATGCGCTGATGAGACAAGTATTTGTTAGCATTTACATGTTACTTGCCAGGCTTGTATAACATCACTGGCTCAGGTGCACTTTTCACATTTTTTCACTTTCTGTCGTGTCATCGTATTGTTTCCACCAAAGTAGCTGAGGCTCTGGCTCCACACTTCAAATACCATATACTTCCACAAAAGTGGCCTCTTGTGCCTTATGACTGACACTGAAGAGGTGATGGAGGGCAGAACTGGCCAAGTCAAAAGTGATCAACAGGTTGTTCGGTGTGTCTCTAACATAATATACTACCTAGTGTGCTCTTCCAACCATTTTTATCAGGAGTAATCAATAACACGCCACGAGACCGTTATAACAGTGATGTCAGAACAACCTACACAGGAAAATGCCCTTGGATATTATCTGGCATAGCAAACAACTTATTGCATGTTAAGTCCACACGGGAATATACCTTCTTGCCACAATAACACTAATATGGTCTTATTCCATGCATTCCACACAAATGGACGTTATTGATGAGCCAGCCGCCTGCAGATGGCTCTGTATCACCTAGAGCTGACATCTTGGCCCACTGGCTTTATCTTCCTTTTCTTCTTTCCCTGTTCTTGTGGAAAAATGTGCACTTGTTTATTGAAACAGGCAACAAATATGGCATATTAATATTATGAACTTATTGTTATAAACACACTCTACCAAAACTAGGTAATATGTACTTTTGTGTGTGCCATGCATCGTCTCGCTTCAGTCCACACTCTGTCAGTACTTGCCTCCTTGAATTTAGGACAAACTGTTCCTGAGAAATCAGCACTTGACTACTCAAATGTGTTTTATGCACCATTATCTCACATCACACATCAATGTTAAAAAAAATTAACAAAACTTGCTGCCATAGATTATTAGTATAGAGAATGCAGTTAAATAGGGTACCAACAATTATTTGCAACGTGCATTATTGTACCAATTTCCACTGAATCATGAAATGCAATCATTTTTGCAATGTGATTCATGATAGTGATTGTTTTCATTTACAGACTCTCTCTCTCTCTCTCTCTCTCTCTCTCTCTCTCTCTCTCTCTCTCTCTCTCCCTCCCTCCCTCCCTCCCTCTCTCTCTCTATCTCTCTCTCTCTGGCCAGCCCTCAGTAAATATGTCAAATTTGAATTTGAATTGGGTTGGGGGCTTGCCTGGACAGCTTCAGCCCCTCCCCAGTTGCATGCAGTAGTGCGCTCAGTAGATCTTGCTCCTTCATGGAGTCTGTTGTCACAGGCAAAGCTGGTTCAGAAATTGCACACTTTTACACATGGCAAATTAGTGTCTAATTGCAAAGTACATGTACCGTAAATTCTCTGATAGAAGCCGCACCCTAATTGAAGACGCACCCTGACTTTGAGTCCTTCCCTGGGGAAGATTTTTCGCCATTTCCAATTCACGAAAAACCCTATTAGAAGCCGCACCCTAACTTCAGCGACTTTAGTGGAAATTTTCTGCACACACCGATTATTTAGCATAACAAGCATGTGTACTTATTTACCCTCCTTTTATGCAATTTACCTGAATTAAAGTTTGATTGAAAGAGTGACTGACCGCACGTCTCCACTGTAGGCTTTTAGTTATTAAAGGACAGAATGATTTAAATCCACATTATGACATAATCACCCTTTTTTAATGTGATAATTCTGATGTCTTTACATGCACTTTTAAATATGACATATTTCAATAAATTATGTATCACATGTGCTTGGTGTTTTGTCTATGATGGGCCTACTTGTTTTAACCATGACGTTGTCAATTATACTAGGTTTCTCGGCAGAAAACCCCTAATACAAGCCGCACCCTGACTTTATGTGACTGAATTTGTGTTCTTGAAAATCCTTACTCTAATTGAAGCCGCGGCTTGTAATAGGGAATTTACGGTATGTATACAGTGGTCGCCCTCTTGTAAGACCCCCCTGAGGAAGCGCCACCGCCTCTGCAGAGGCCACATCTCCATGCATCAAGTATAGTATTTTCATCTTATTTTCAACCCTCTCAGCCCCCCCCCCCCCCCCATCATAAGGCCAGATTTGATTTTTGGTGCACTTGGGGTGACCATATAAAAGGGGAACCACTGTAGTGTTTCATCAACCCTGGCCACAGTGTGCATCTACAACAAATAACTGGAGCAGGCTGGCACTGCCTCCAGGCCACAGCCCTGTCAGGCTGGTATTGCCTCCAAGCCACAGCCCTGTCAAGCTGGTATTGCCTCCAGGCCACAGTCCTGTCAGGCTGGCATTGCCTCCAGGCCACAGCCCTGTCAGGCTGGTATTGCCTCCAGGCCACAGCCCTGTCAGGCTGGCACTGCCTCCAGGCCACAGCCCTGTCAGGCTGGTATTGCCTCCAGGCCACAGCCCTGTCAGGCTGGTATTGCCTCCAGACCACAGCCCTGTCAGGCTGGTATTGCCTCCAGGCCACAGCCCTGTCAGGCTGGTATTGCCTCCAGGCCACAGCCCTGTCAGGCTGGCATTGCCTCCAAGCAACAGCCCTGTCAGGCAGGTATTTTCCAAACAGATCCACGCCATGTATCCTCAATGTACCTGTTCTTGATATGTTCCTATTGTGAATAGTATTGTTAAAAACGCATAGACTTTAACGTTCAAGGTAATATTTGTATGCCATTACATCCATGTAGAAGTAAACCTTACTTAAGGGCAAAAAAAAAAAATTTACCACATAACCTCTCAACTGTGACCTTGCTGGTCAAAAAATTTGCACACAATCTAATGAACCCTCCATATCTTTAATTTTACATTGTATATTTTGCACATCTACAACTTTTACGATAAATGAAAACACTGTTTATAGTATGTTCTTACTATATTGTTTGGCCAGATATTCTGCATGAAACTTCTAAAGTTTTATCCTTAGTGTCCCTATATCAAGGACAGGTATACACATTTTACAGCCAGGTAACCCTGACACTATGGACAGAATGCTTTCTTTGAAAATTACCTACATCATATAAACTTTAGCGCTAAAGTACAATTAACTATTGACTTTACTGTAAAAAATAATCTGCTCTTCTGCCTTTATTCTGTGAGATGCATATGGTGATCATACTTGTCTTAGTCTATCAGAAACCAGTACGGCCAGCATATGTGACATAATCATTGTTTAACAGCATCAAGACAATCAAGTCATTCAGTGGCAGGCTGTAGACTGAGTCAACAGGTGTCCTTGACCAGCCCTGTGTACAGCATGCAGGGCCAGCAAACTAAGCTGTTCACCAGCAACAATCCACTTTTTATGTGCCAGCTACAGTTACACTGCCACTTGACTGACAGCTCTTTATACCACCAATGGGGATCTGGAATGATTACAGTGATTCAGATGACTGTGACTTTTGAATAATTCATGATAGAGGCCCTACACCCCTCCCCCCCCCAAATATGTTGTCTCCCCCATACATTTACCAGCTGCAGCCATGCCAGCACGCAGAATGTTTTATCCAGTAATTATTAACTGGTTATGCATGTTATTAACCATATATGGCTCTTCAGGCCTACACTACATGGCGGCAGTACGTGGGCTCATATGACATTACAGGGCCTTTATTTTCCATATTGCCCGGCAGAGTCATATCGGCCCCAGGTGAAATTGACAAGGAGCATCCCTGGATGCGACAGGCCCGTGCCGCATGTGCTCTGTGTCCACTGTTCTAGTGCAAGTTGAGCAGGATAACAGATGCAAAATGGATTCACACTTGGGGGATGTTTTACTTTTATTATATCCAGCAGTACGATAAAAATAACATGCATAATCAGTTAATAAATATATCATAAACCTCTGTAATTGGCATTGCCCTAATATCAGCCTGAGGGCAATACCAATTAAAGAGGTTAATAACATATAATTATAGCTGTATCACTCCTAAAAACAGAAAAAAATACAGACTGGAGGATAACCTGATCCATACCATCCTAGTACAGCTTGGCTACTACTTTTTTTCCCTTATTTGGGAGATCCCTTCCTTATTTGGATAGAACTGTGGGTCAGAGATCAAGGATGGCAGCAGATGATCTTCTGTCTGAATCTTGAATGACACGCCAGGTGTCCATTAGGCCTACAATTCCAGGATTAGAGGGTCTACCTCATGACAAAACATCCTGAAAAAAGGGGAAAGCAACATGGAAGGTACCCTTCCTCTCTTGGTCAAGCATCTGCATCAGGTAAAGTTTCATGGCTGTTGCGCAGGCCAAAACATTTGGTATTGAAATACTGGTTCTGCTGTGGCAAATTTGTCAGCTATGCCCCTTCAGGTGTTCACAGCAGATGCCCAAGTTTTGCCTCCTTCCTCTCTCAGTCAAGCATCCACATCATGTCACGTTAGTACAGCAACAGAGACATAAATTTCAAAGGGCTAGCATTTATAATTTAGAAGATATGGCCCAAACAAAATTTGTTCCGGACGGAAGGACACACGGACGGTACCCATCACCATATACCCCCTCCACTTCCCGGGCGGGGTATTAAAAGTCCTTGCAGAGGGAAGTTTGGTCAGACAACAACACAGACATGTATGAACAGCATCAACAATGTGGTAATTGACAGCAAAATGCTACTGATAATCACAGCACATGTTGCAGAGAAGGCCAAGACATATTAGCTGACATGGGGCTCACTCTGTGGACACTGAGCCTCCTACAAAATCATCAACAGCACCTGCATCATTAGTACCCATGATACACATTACCTTGCTGCATTACCCTGCAGGTCCTTAATATAGAGCTAAACAACTACCAGCTAAATCAGATTAGGACAGTTTGTGTAGTTCAGAAAGCATCAGTGGGTGTGATTATCTAACATGGCACATTACACCCAGTAGTAAAACATTTTTTTTTTTTTTTTTTTTAAATTTCTTGAGAAAAGCTCAATACATGGGCCCCTGGTATGGGACCTTGAAGTCAGTGGTAAATAAGTACTGAAGTATCTTCAATAATAAACTTAATTGTGACTGTGTGTCATCCATGAAGCATATAGTTAACTAAAGGAAAGTTCACTGAAACAATTTAGCCTGTGCAATATTAATGCAGCATAAAATCAATACATGGCTTCACCTCACACTATTCATTTCACCAGCAGAGCTTGCCATATTTTAACGGTTAACCAAGGAATCCCCCTTCAGGTTTTGCCAATGTCTTAACCCCTTGGACCCAGTGCCCTGTTCATCTGCTGTTTCTAACATGCAGTCATATCACCTTATTAATTACATGTTGGAAGACACCACGGGAAGTCTACAGCCTTAACTGCATTTACTGTTTATACCTATCTCGTGTCAAATGTCATCTTTGTTCTTCCTACCCTGTGACTTCTTCCACAACATACCCTTATTACTGTCTGCTTTATTACGTAGCCGTAACACGCTGTCATCTGCTTGTGCCAGACAGCAGTCACAGAGATTTTTTTTTTTTTTTGTGATGTTGCAAGTTGTGCATGACCCATTTTAGAGGGTTTTTTTTTGCAAGCAAAAAAAAGTTTGAACTGTACAACAAACAAAAAAAAAGGTAAGTTTGTCAGTATGTATAAGTAAATAAATAGTAACTAAAATTTGCCATATGTAATGTTGCAGTGATTGAAATGGAAGCAAAAAAAAAGGTACTCATGTGAATCTATTCACAGAACTCTAGATACAATTCAACAATTCACTTTCCTTTATTTGTTATTCATCCACATATAAAAATTTTTGGAAGCAAAATTTGTAGACCATTTTGTTACATCAAGCTACATCTAAAAGATCCACAAAAATAAAACAAAAGAAAAAATAAAAGATCCACAAGGCCACAAATTTTGAATACATACTGCACTACATCCAATTACAGAAAACGTGTGACTTTTTCCAGCACAGTGACTGGGTCATCTGCATTTGCAAGGAGCCTTCAGGCAATGGCCAGGCAACCTTTAATTATGGGTCATCTGCAAACAGGCACAATAGAGGATTAAAACCATATCATTCAACCCTGCATGATCACAAACACATAAAAAACTAGAACAAACTGATTTTCCAACAGAAAATCAAATGTCTCCCGGTGGAACACTAACGTCTCTGTATAAGCTACAGGTGATAACAAATTACAAATGACCAAGTTTGCTTGAAAATTACAATCCTATTTTAGCTCTCACCTAGATACATTACTCTTGCAATTTTCATCAAGTTCTTCAAGACTTATTGCAGAGAAATCAATTTCACATAAATGACCCTGTGACCTTGAAAATTAGGTCAAGGTCACCCAAATACAATCCAAAACGTGGTCTTGCCTAGATACATAATCCTACCAAGTTTCATCAAATTCCATAACGTTCTTCAAGACTTATCGCACGGAAACCAATTTCACATAAGTGACCCTGTAACCTTGAGAATTCGCTCAAGGTCACCCAAATACAATTCCAACCTAAGTCCTGCAAAGATACATAATCTTACCAAGTTTCATCAAATTCCATCACGTTCTTCATGACTTATCGCATGGAAACCAATTTCACGTAAGTGACCCTGTGACCCTGTGACCGTTAGAATTCCCTCAAGGTCATCCAAATACAATCCCAACCTAGGTCTTGCCAAGATACATAATCCTACCAAGTTTCATCAAATTCCATCACGTTCTTCATGACTTATCGAACGGAAACCAATTTCACATAAGTGATCCTGTGACCTTGAAAATTCGCTCAAGGTCATCCAAATACAATCCCAACCTAGGTCTTGCCAAGATGCATAATCCTACCAAGTTTCATCAAATTCCATCAAGTTCTTCATGACTTATTGAACGGAAACCAATTTCACATAAGTGACCCTGTGACCTTGAAAATTGGGTGAAGGTCATCCAAATACAATCCCAACCTAGGTCTTACCAAGATACATAATCCTACCAAGTTTCATCAAATTCCATCAAGTTCTTCAAGGCTTATCGAATGGAAACCAATTTCACATAAGTGACCCTGTGACCTTGAGAATTCGCTCAAGGTCATCCAAATACAATCCAAACCTAGGTCTTGCCTAGATACATAATCCTACCAAGTTTCATCAAATTCCATCAAGTTCTTCAAGACTTATCGCACGGAAACCAAGTGTTGAAGAACCTGAACAACAACAACAAGCGGAAGAAACAGGCACTAAACAATTTGTCCCCCGGCTTCCACCGGGAGACATAAAAAATGAAGATAATATTATAGCTTTTGTGAACATTTTTATTAACATTTTGACAAAAACTTTCAGAACTGGGCATAATGGAAATAAGAAACATACGGGCCACCACCTAAACACTCCCTGACTGTACACAGGAAAACGATCATGGATGTGTGTGAGCACTGTACGGGGGTGAAGTGAATAATAGGATCAATTCTTGGACCATTTGTTTATTACACCAAGGAGCCAGTATAATTATATGGCCTCGCTGAGTATGCCCACTATGTCTGTGCTTGGCATACAATTATAATGAAGTCTTTGCAGTTTAGTGAATGAAGTTTAGAATGACATTGAATTTGGGTCAAGGTCATTAGTCTTTTAACTTGCTATATTCTCACAAACAGGTGATAAAATTTTGTGATCCTAGCTTATATGGTAGTTTGGTCAAGATCGTTATCCTTTGATTGCAACAAAGTGTCTTATAACAGTGATCAGCTGTTAAAGTGTTGAAATCCTAGCTTATCCTGATGACTTTTACATTAGATCCAGGTCACTGTCCTTTGAACTTGATGTAGACTTTAACCACTGTCATCACCTGTAACACTTTCATCATCTTAATTAGTTTATCCAGTTTTTCCAATATTGCATACAAAAAAAAAAAAAATAGGAAGTACTGGTGACTTTGAAATTGGGTCAATGTCACTGCTTGAACACAAGATAGACCCTTGTGAGATTAATCAACTCTAACTGTTAAGTGATACCTGCTTATCTGGTTCAAGATATCACGCACAAGAAAGTAAAAGAGAAGTGACCTGGTGACCTTGATATTGCGTCAAGGTCATTTGCCCTTTGACCTTGACATAGACTCTTCCAAGCGTGATTGCCTATAAAAATTTCACGATCCCAGTTTTGTAATTGCTAAAATGATGCAAACATTCTATATTTTCACCATTGATTATGCAAAAAGCATTATAATATGCAAAATGTGGGCCTGAATTTGACTTTCACATTCAGAAAATGTCCTCCGTACCCTAATACTCAATAGAAATATACAGTATGTTGATTCCTAACATTCGCTTAGGCATGTTCTGGTGGAGCCCTGTCTTTAAGCATGGACTACTGATCAGATCCATTGTCATGGGTGGCTTTTTGTGCCATTTCTATTCACCAGGTCATATCCACTGTTAAAATGTGTCTCACAAGAAAGGGCACCACAAACACTTTTCTGCAATGACATATACCGTAGGAGGGTCGGATACTGCTCGGCTGAACTTTACGTGAGTAAACACCAATACCACAATGAAATGGCAAAGGACTACTGAAACTGGTCTCTGGGGTGCCTATATATGGTTACCCCTGGCAGTATCACACACACAGCTGTCTGCTATGTTATTTGTTGATACCAACCACAGAGCACACACCGTGTTTAATAGGAAATTGACATCACCTCAATAACTGAACACCTGCAAATGATCTCCACTGTTCACAGAATACCCAGTACATGTAATTAATATGAAATGTTACTAAAAATCCAATTGACTTCAAGACACGATAAATTACAACCATGACCTTTAATTATTAACCCATTAACTACTGCATTTTAAAAAAATACTGTTCTAGAAACGCAGTGTAACTGACTTAAATACTTCCTTACTTATACCAATACCACCATTGTACAATTGACCTTTGACCTCAAAAGTAGGTCAAATATAGAGCTATGACCTTGATTTTCCAATAGGCTTCTAGATCACTCTATGAAGCTTCTTGTGTGTAAGCTTTAGATTGCTAGATGCAGGCTTTCAATAGTTAGAGTGGTAATGTCGCTCAGCACATGTGACCATTGTGTGACCTTGAGAATTAGTCAAGGTCAACTATGCTTGCATGCACACAAAGAAGGCCATATAGGAGTGTACTACCATGTGCAATTTGAAAGTCCTGTCTCAAAAATTTCTGAAGTTATGGTGGTAAAACCAAAGGACAGACGGACGGATGGACAGACAGATGGACAGACGGATGGATGGTGCAGGGTACGACAATACCCGTCGGCCTCATAAGGCCGAGGGGTATTAACACACAGAATGGGCACTTTGAGGGCCTTACACAATTAGATGGGCTTAAAAAGCTTCATTGGTTTGGATTGTTTGTTTGTTTGTATTTTTTTTGTTTTGTTTTGTTTTGTTTGTTTTTTTGTGTGTTTGCAAACAGTTGACCGAGATTGGAAAAAGTAAAGTAACCTTCAACATCTTGTAACATCTTGCTTGGAATACCAATTTAATGCCAGTGAAATATGCTACTGACATACCTGACCCAGCTGACACATGTGACACAGTTGAGATATGTGGCACAGCCGACACGTGACACAGCTGACATATGTGACACAGCTGTCATATGTGACACAGCTGACATATGTGACACAGCTGACATTAATTCCGCCTTCTGCCTTACATGTTCATTGATCCACTCATTCATCACTCAGGGCCTGGATGTTTAATATGGCCAGCTGACGTGTCACAAAATTTTCAAACATACCAGAGGCCCAGCAAGCCTCCATGCTTTGCTGACAGTTTATTGGAGGACCATCACAAAAAGTTTTTTTCTTACAATGCAATTCCTCTGTGACCTTGAGAGAATATGTCAAGGTCATCCACATTGTGCAATATCAAATTTTTACATGATCACGCATTTATGCTATATGTATCTAGTATTACTAGCCTTACTGCTTCTCAACATACTGAATTTAGTGCCCGATGGTCAAGTGCTTTGTGACCTAGAAACACAGGTCAAGGTTGTTCAACATTTTTTTTCTAAGTTGACCATCAGTCCAGCACATATTTGGTGTAAATTTTATAGCTCCATTTCCATTTATTATCACAAAAATGAATTTAATGTGTTTTAAATTACTTACAATTTTAGTTTTAAGGAATACCACCAGTGGTGCCACCATGACTCCATGTCATAGACTTAGGTCTGTTACTGATCTTCCTGTAATAGTACACAGATATATGTTCACAAATTCAGATGTGATAACCATCACCAAAAACGAAAGAAAATCATTTCCTGAAATACATTCCCGCTTTCACCTTGAAGAAAGAGGTCAGGGTCATCCATATATAATGTAATATCACACTTTCATTACACATTTGTGCTATGTTGGGAATCATAAGCTTTATTCTTTCTCAAACTGATGAGCCTAACGTGTTC